>JAGFZM010004388.1:0-10969 GCA_017657215.1 Limnothrissa miodon
TTGCTCACATGGAGACCACTGACTCACAGAAGACTTTTTTTTTTTTTTCATTTTTGGTCGTTTCCTTATCGTTTGTCTCAATCTCATCAGGTTTTGCAAGAAGCACAAAAGCAGAAAGGATGTGGTTGAAGAGGTGAGTTCTAGTGTCATTTACTCCCACTTGAAAAAGCACCATCATTAGTATCCCCCAGATGGGCCTCATTTACCAATAACGTCTTGAGAATTTCAGTTTACAGTAATTTGCTTTCAAAGTCCCATGGAAAACAGCACACCTGTAGAATTTATAATCATCTGTGAATATTCCGATTCTGAACCTGAGAGAGCTGAGACCAATGGCAGTTAAATGGATTGAAGGATAGATAGATAGATAGATAGATAGATAGATAGATAGATAGATAGATAGAAAATTTAGATTTTCTCTTATTAAATAGATAGGTATACTGAGACAGACAGATAGGTACAACAGCTAGGTATATAGGTAGGTACATAGATAGGTATAATAGCTAGGTGTATAGGTAGGTACATAGATAGGTACAATAGCTAGGTGTATAGGTACTGTAGGTATTAGATAGGTACAATAGCTAGGTATATAGGTAGGTACATAGATAGGTATAATAGCAAGGTATATAGGTACTGTAGGTATTAGATAGGTACAATAGCTAGGTATATAGGTAGGTACATAGATAGGTATAATAGCTAGGTATATAGGTACGTATATAGATAGGTACAATAGCTAGGTATTGGTAGGTACATAGATAGGTATAATAGGTAGGTATATAGGTAGGTACATAGATAGGTATAATAGCTAGGTATATAGGTGGGTACATAGGTACAATAGCTAGGTATATAGGTAGGTACATAGATAGGTATAATAGCTATGTATATAGGTACTGTAGGTATTAGATAGGTACAATAGGTAGGTACATAGATAGGTATAATAGCTAGGTATATAGGTACATACATAGATAGGTACAATAGCTAGGTATTGGTACAGTAGGTACATAGATAGGTATAATAGCTAGGTATATAGGTATAGGTACATAGATAGGTATAATAGCTAGGTATATAGGTATAGGTACATAGATAGGTATATAGGTAGGTACATAGATAGGTACAATAGCTAGGTATATAGGTAGGTACATAGATAGGTATAATAGCAAGGTATATAGGCACTGTAGGTATTAGATAGGTACAATAGCTAGGTATATAGGTAGGTACATAGATAGGTATAATAGCTAGGTATATAGGTACGTACATAGATAGGTATAATAGCTAGGTATATAGGTAGGTATATAGATAGGTATAATAGCTAGGTATATAGGTAGGTATAATAGCAAGGTATATAAGTAGGTTGATGGATCTTGCTGATCTCTTATTCCTTCACTGTAGCTTGGCCAGAGAGGGAGTTCTGCGTCGGCCTCCAGTCCCCAGAGGGGGCAGCAGAGCCCAACTTCTGGGATCGAAGTCCCCCGCGGAGCAGGAGGAGCCGGGGCCGAGGGTCACTACTGCAACGTCAACTTCCAGAGAGCCCAACGGAGTGGAGCCTCAGGGGTGGAGAGTGCTGATAGCCTGTACTCCACCATCCAGCCACACCACCCAGGCCACAGGCAGACCTCGGAGGGGCGGGGGGAGGATGTGCACTACGCCAGTATCCGAGCAACGCACGGCAAACACACACCAGGAGCTCAGGGGACGCCCTGTGCAGCACACCGGTGAGTGCAGGGACACCAGCTAAGAGGACATAATGATTACTGAATGAAGATAGATAGATAGATAGACAGATGGATGGATAGATAGATAGATAGATAGATAGATAGATAGATAGATAGATAGATAGATAAAAAGAAGAGGGCACACCGGTGAGTGCAGGGACACCAGCCAAGAGGAAATAATGATTACTGAATGAAGATAGATAGATAGATAGATGAGATAGATGGATAGATAGATAGATAGATAGATAGAAAGAAGAGGGCACAGTGGTGAGTGTAGGGACACCAGCCAAGGCTATTGTGGTTGGGCATTGTAACTAAACTTTCTGTCAATTTGCCCACCAGTGCCATCTAGTGACCAAAAGGGGAAAAATTTTAATATAACATCATTCACTTGAAATGGTCTCCAATTGAGCCTTTGCTAATTTATTTTTATTCTTTACTGTTGTGTTTGCTTTGCTTTGCGTAGTAGTTTGGGTCACCCTGAAGACGACGCATCAGTGATCTATAGCCGCATTGCCTGAGGAGCCTTCTAAATGCCAGCCAGAACAACTGATTCTAGAACAGGAATGGACTTATGTACTGATGTAAACACAGGTTGGTAAATGAAGGGCATTTGACAATTCAAGATCTATACAAAAAAAAAACAATCAACCAGGCATTAAGGTCCTGCTCAGTAAGTCTGTTTTTTAACCCTGCATTTATCACCCCAAAGCTGTAGAGGGAGCTCTGTACAGTGTGCTGTATTGCTGTATTGTACAGTTGGCAGTATTGCTGGTGGTGGGCTCTCTCAATAATTGCATGTTCCGTATTCACACTTCGCCATTTGCAACACAACAGTCCAGTCTAATAGAAAACAACGATTTTATGACCACAGAAATAGTTAACATAAACTTACTAAGAGCTTCTTTAATGTTAACCTGTCTCCTATGCAACACTGATGTACACACAGGTTGGTATTAAATGAAGAGAACTTCTGTTTCTCACAATCGGTTATACATGTAATGTAGTCTATGACCTATAGGCTGGCTATGAATGCAATGTTATAGATGTTATTACACTGTTTTATTAAAGTGCAGTCATTTGTGAATGTATATATGTATGTATGTAATGTACTGTATGTATGTATGTGTGTAAGTATGTATATATGAATGTATGTATGTATGCATGTATGTATGTATGTATGCATGCATGTATGCGTGTACTGTATGTATCTATGCGTGTATGTATGTATGTATGTATGTATGTATGTATGTACAGTATGTATGTACAGTATGTATGTGTGTGTGTGTGTGTGTGTGTGTATGTATGTATCCACTACCATCCCTGCAAGCTGGTATGTTTTTAAGTCATAGTTATATGTTGAGTAGCATACAGTACTGAATATAAGTTGATGCCCCCCCCCCCAAAAAAAATAATAAAATAAATAAAAAAAAATAAATCATAAATCAGACCATAATTTTGTATTGTCTTGATTTGATAAGGACAGAAGACAAACAGAAAGATGTAATTATTTTATATTATACTTATAACTACCTAAACGCAGATGGAAAGATTGTGTACCTTATTGTATTTAACTAACATATGTTTTTAGCTCCATCCAGTCTATGTTAATCTATGCTATATGCTATTCTAAAGTATATGTCTGAAATAAACTCATCTGTTGGTAAGGAAACACAAGTGGTATTCTTTGGTGTGTTGGTGTGGGCATCCATAAGTATTATTAATAGTTAAATATTATTATTATTATTATTATTAATAATAACAACAACAACAACAACAATAATAATACAGCTTCTATATCAATATGCGATGAGCAAGGTTTTTTTTTTTTTGGTCTTTTTTTTCTATGAGCTGCTGCGCTGAACTGAACACTGTGCACATAAAAACCTGTGTAATGACAAACAACTTCCAGCAGAGGTCTCCCTTGCCTTTGGGCCACAGGGTTGATTTGTAACCTGACACATTCAGTCTCCTTGTGAGATTAGACATGAATGCAAACACAGATGAATCACATGAAATATTTTCCCCACCCATGCATGTGAATCATTCTTAATAAAACTGTATTTATTTCTCACTTTATGATTGGGCCTTCACCAACATGAATTATTAATAATAAGAGTGAATTTATTTGCCTCAATAACATTGCACGGATCTTCTCGTTCATGCGATATCGGAATGAAGATCTGCAGAATATACAGGAAACTTCAGATCACCACAACCCGTCTGTGTCTATTACCCCCTTTTAAACACATTAAGACTTAACATTAAACATTGTGCCTGTTTGCATTTGAGCACATTGCAATCAACTTTATCTTACATAATTTTTTTTTTTTTTACGTAATGTTTCCCTATTTATATGTGTGGTGTGGTGTGGAAAAGTGTTTGTACTGCAGACTGCTTCTCAAGGTTTCAACCACAAACTAACAGGAAGTGAGACACCCCCACCTCCAACTGATTGTGGACGCAAGCACTTACTGAAGCGATGCACTTTGCGCAGTGCATCGCAAGTGATAAGCCTGTTCAGAATGAAAGAGTTTATTTTATTCACTCTGTCACTTATGACAGGTAAGACACATTTACTTTTTATATACACACAGACCCACACTCTCTCACAAACACACACACACACACACACACACGAGATAGATAGATTGATCGATAGATTGATAAATAGATAAATAGACTTACCTTAGTTGTGGGTTGGCGTTACTGTTGGTTGGACTGAAGGACTCAACTGTAGATCTATTAGTACTGCATGTCCTGTTCTCAATATTTGGGGTTTTGTTACTATCTGTTGGTATTCCAGTAATATTGTGATGCATTTCATATTTGTCTTTATTAGTTTCCGAATTTGTGGTTTGAATCTTCCTTTAGTTAGCCGTCAGCCCTAACCCTATAATAGTTCAGGTAACACTTTATTACAAGGTTCTTATGCCACTAATTCATACCTACTTCATGTCTGTATACTGACTTGTAATACAGACATTAAGTATTAGTCAAGGCCTACTAAGGGCTGAAATATGTACCACCAGAAACTAAATATGAATATTTTCAAACTGAATTTGAATCATTGCATTGAAAAACAGGAATCTGAATAGATATTCAGATATCAAATATATTCAGATCTCACAATTCAAATTCAGTTTACCAAATTCAATTTCAAACTAACTGCGGCAAACATCCGGGTAGTTAAGGATGAGGGACGAGCAATCGTGTGCAGAGATACATAGGACTCTTCTTGGGCCAATACGTTTTTTGAGTACAGTGGACTACAGCCAACAGGAGATACGATAGTGGCATCATGGTATGCATGAGCTTACGCCAAAAGTGTGCGCATAAACAAACATGCACCAAATTATCTACTATTATCTACAAGCACTGTTGAGTCGCGTCAGAAACATTTGCACTACACACTTCCTCTGCATTCGCGTTGCTTGCGTTGACCATAGACTGTATGAAAAAGGCGATGACTGAGACTGAGACTATGGTCGTTTTTAGAAAGAGCGTTCAGTTAGGTGTTTAAAGCTGCTGAATCTTGGGTTTTAATAATTTTATGACTGGTGGCACATATTTCAGCCTATAGCCTATTAAGTCCTTAGCAGCACCGAAGACCTTAAAATAATGTTTTCAAAAATTTGTTTCAGTGGTCCATCAACTCGTAACAAGGTGAACGATATGCTGCATTGTCTCTGTGGCCCTCTATCGGCTTCAACGGCACTAAACAAGTTTGCCCAATCGGGTAGCGATCTGTAGTTCAAGTAAAACTACAATTGACTTGGCTTATGACAAGCTACCATTCCAATCTGTAGACAGTGCGATTTTGAAAACTCCTTGGAGCTGCTTTAAGATCATATCAAGAATAAATGCCTGATTCATCATAAGCAAGAAATTGTAAATACATGGCTAACAAATGATTGATGCTTTACAAGTGACTTATGCGGACATTAGGTATGTATTAGTGGCGAACATGTGTGCTTTAATAATAAATAAAGTGTTACCATAGTTCATTTCCAGACCAGTTCTGACTGATGTTGGAAATACCAGGCCAATATCTCTTGGCCTGTGGGTGTGAACTGTAGACCACACCCCTTATCATGTGAACAAGGATCAGAAGAAGCACTAGCATAGTCAATGTGTGAGATTCAAAGGATCAAGGATCACATGAATCAACCATTAAATTAATGGCTCAGTCAATGTGTGACGTTGGGGTTGAATGGGTCATGAAGATCACAGGATCTAGTTGAAAGGTCGCCCTGATATTGAAGGGCAACCTTGATCACAGGGAGGGATCAAGGAGAGTAAAAGAATTCTCCTAGTAATACTATTACTTTAACATACTATACCTATGCTCCTAACCCAATCCGTATATTACACAGCTGGCATCACAAGCATGGACTACAGAGGATCCTCCTACCAATGTGTAGAAAACAGAGGCAGAGAAAGTAATTTCTCTTCAGGACTTCACCTCTATTTCCAAAGTAATTTTGAATTATCCAAATTATCTACTGTGATTTTAACCAGTCAGGTCTGAAACGAAAAACAGCATGCCTGAACACTGTGTTTATGTTTGACATGACAGATGACAGATCTGTTTGTGTTTGACAGATGACAGTTTGACAGTTCTGGAAATGAAAAGTCGTAAGGGAGGAAATATCATCTTTCAATGCAAATACACTGATGTATACAAAAACGCCACCAAACATTTATGTTGGTCCAAACGGGCAGGTCATATAAAGCAAAAACATCATCTGAAGGACAGTAAAACTGGAAACGCCTTTACTGTGTCCATCTATAATCTAAGGAAGAAGAGGGGGGCTGCAACCTACTGGTGTGAAGTGGGAAAACCTGAAAAACAATGGACTCAGAGGGTGAAACTAGAGATTGTAGGTGAGGTTCACATCGGCTCATGTGCTTACATGGACAATGCAAACCAGATGTAATTTACTGTGTATTATACTAGTATTTATACAATATCTTAGGAAAGTAAATATATCAAAATATTAAATATTCCAAATATATATATATATTTGGATTTCAGCATTAATATTAAATAAATTTTCTCATTTTGATAGAAATTTGAAATGCTTCCAGACTTAATGGCCCATTTTACGAGTCATTGCAATGTATGCTGTTGTGTTTTGATTTTGAAGAATATGTTAAGGTTAAAGGCTTTGCAAGGGGAGGCATTGTGATCCACTGTAAAATAGGCCCGCATCATGGCAAACAGAGGCACATATGTAAAAGCAACTCCACCTCCTGTCCCAAAGTCAACACTAGTGCCAGGTTCCTACGACACGAAGACCTTCTCTCGGGCCACATGACATTAGTTATTTTAAATCTCACATCGGACGACAATGGATCTTACTTTTGTGCAGGTGACAGAGAATTGCATACCGAATACGAATTGCGTGTAGAAGACGGTAAGGACACAGATGTTAACTAAATAATAACAGTAATAATAATAATAATAATAATAATAATAATAATAATAAACAGCATCAGTATCATAAATCAAGTCTAAATATTTTACAGGCAACTGCTGTGAACAACTTGGTAGCAAAAATGTCTAACTATTTTACAGGTAACTTTTCTGACCAACTCCCAATAACTGAAAACGTGGGAAGAAACACAACCATCCGCTGCGAATACTCAAGGGAATTCATCGACAACAGCAAAATCTTCTGCAAGGAGCAGGACTGTAAACACCTCCACTTAACTGAAACATATTCTCTGGATGACAACAAAAACAAGAGTGTCTTTCACGTGACCATCTACAACGTGGAGAAGAAAGACGCGGGGTCCTACTGGTGTGGTGTGAAATTGGACAATCATGCCATTTTGCTCAGCAAGGTTGTGCTCAGTATCTCTGGTGAGCATAGTCTATTCAGACGTTTGATTTAGAGTATACTGTAGGCCAACTCATAGCAATAGAATGAGAATGCTTTTATTGTCATTGCATAAACATCACATTTCAAATTGCACTTCCCCCTGCTCACTTACACATGACAGGACAACACACAATGAAAACATAGTCCTAAACTTGATTAAAAAAGCAGTGTGAATAAATGTTATACTTAAAATGTGTCACAATTTTATGACTAGTGGTAGAATTCTGACACAATTGTATAGACATATAGACATGGAGAGGCTAAATGGCTGGACTGGCTGTTTAAGCTGGACACTGTTTAAGTGTCTAATTGTATCTGCAACTAAATGCAAAGTTCTGAATCAGTCTTACCCCAAGGAACACACTGTGAAAACAAAAAAGACGTGACTTAATGTCACGGCAACATACTGCACTACTTAAAACTGTTTAAAAACCTAGAAATGTTACTTAAAAAACTAGAAATAAGTAAGTTGCCTTGAATTTAAGTTGTCATAGCTTTTTGTTTTTTAGAGTGCAAAGTAAGCTTAGTAAATGCATAATTCAGCACCCTATAAGAGGGTAATTTCTATGCATATATTGTATAGTGCTGGATTAGTGTGCTGTATGCTCGCTGGCAACACTACAGTACATTACAGTGACTATGCTTAGTTGAAGCTAACGGCAGCGTGCCAGATTAAGACAATGGCTTTAGATGGCCTTACAAGGACTTATCTAACTCAGGGGACTGCAGGGAATGACCCAATTTCATCTAAGAGTGGCATATTCCTTTAAGGATTAATAAATGCGTAATTCAGTACACTATAAGAAGGTCATTTCTATGCATATATTGTTGTTCAAACAGAGACGGACATAAAGACACCCGTGTTGGTGGTGACAGTGATGCTGTTGCTAGCAGTCATTGTCTTTCTGTGCCTCAAAGACAGACTGTGCAAGAAGCTAGAAGGTAGACACACACACACACACACACACGTACTGCACACACACACAAATTCACACATTAACAGTTACAGTTCACAGAAAATATCTTCACCTGATGTTTACAGTATCTTTGTGCTCAACAGACAGGTCATACAAGGTAAACTACTTCACAACAGAGGTGAGTAACTGTCACAATTTTAAAAACATATTAGACATGTCATAATAATTTAATTATAGATGTAAATATGATTTTTATTATACTACAAAACACTAATAGTATACAAAGATTGTATTATACTATCTTAGTAGGTCCACGGATCCTACCTTAATGTAAAATGTGTATTTTTTTATGTAAATAGTTGAAAAAATATGTGATAATATATATATATATATATATATATATATCTTTATCTCTGCCAGAACACAGACCCTGATAGAATTTATGAAGAGATTGAGGATATCGGCCTTCCTCCTTCCCCTCTGACTTCATCAGCCTGCAGGTTGTCCATGGCTGACCTCTGCACAGACAGCCCCGATTACTGCACAATACAGTCACCCCAAAACCTTCCCCACGAGACACGCCACCGCCTTCTACCTGGATTCAAGGGCACTTATTCTGCGGTTATCAACACTGTGTACACCACTGCTGAACCACCCAAAGAAACAACAACTCCATTTCCCACAATTCCTGATGAGATAGTCAAGGACCCTTATTCTCCGGTCATCATTGGTGTTGGTGCTGACGAGATGGAGATGTCAGTCGACAGCGTCTATGCCAATGTGCAAGAACCGATGGATCCCAGGGAGGATCCTACTACACACACCGGTCTGCCAGTAGATGCCACAGAGCCAGTGGACCAGGAACCTACAAAGACCACTTTGTGTGAGGACACTGTTTTTAAAATACACGCATGTGAAGATTCTACGGTATCGGGTCCAACAGATACTCAAATCGTTACGGTCTATGTCACAGCAGAGTTCACTGCGGATATCACACGTAATAACTCAATCAACCAATGCGAACAGGCACCTAGTGATCTCAATACGGATATTAATGTATCCTCTAAGGAAAATCCCCCTGATTCTACACAATTATCTGCTCAAGTAGAACAAGATCCCCAGTGAAGATCATTGATTTTTTTTTTCATTTAATACAACACATATTTTACTCCAGGCAACTGCAATTTTTATACATTTTTAATTGGTGATGTATAATGTAATATGTGCTTTGCTCTCTTCTCATTACTGGCCTGTATCCGGGACAACAGATTATTGATGCATTTGATGGGGCCATCATGACAATCTGCATTCAGAATGGTGTGCTTGGGAAATTATACAGTATGGATGTGTAATGGAGGACAGTCTTTGGCACATCTTAATATTCCTTGTAATCAATCCAAGTCACAATAAATTGATTAACATATATTATTAGTACAAGAACGTGTGTTGTTGTCCTAAGCAAGGCCAAACCAGCACTGAACACACTACCTGAGCCATTTACCGATAAACTGGATAGTTTGAATTGACCATGGCTCCGACTGAGATAAACATTTACCAGACGCCTTTATCCAAAGTGACTTACATTTTGTCAGATATCAATTACTTCAGGGCCAGTCTCCCCTTTAGCAACATAGGGTTAAGTGCCTTGATCCAGGGCACAATGGTGGCAGCCAGGATTTGAACCCACATGCTGTTTTCTAGGCTACTTGAATGCTAGCATATTCAAATTTGCACATGGCTCTGTAGTGTACAGTCTATAATCTTTCTAACTAGAGACAGAATGATAAATCATGAAACATCATATAAAGACACAATTTGGATGTTCAGGTGAAAGCTTTTGTCTCTTGCTTAATGTGCAGTGCTGTAAATAAACACACGCTATGTGTGACATTTGATGATGATGATTTTATTTCTTCACACCATTATTTTGACTTCCAACTTCATATCATGATCAAAGTATAAGACCATGGAGAATAGCGTCCCCAAGTGAAGCTAAATATAGGCCGTGGCTGCGCAGCTGTGGTCTTTTGAATTTACATCTGAATTAGCATCAGGAACACGCTGTAGAGAAAGCATTTTATCTCATATCTCCATCGCAACAGCACAGCAAGGCCTCGTCACCACAAACTTCCTCCAGCTTAAACACCATCATATTCAATGTTTAACCCCCCCACCCCCCATGTCTTTTTCTTGCATTTGAGAAATTTCAACAAATGCTGTAACAGTTGTTTTACATACAATGTTAACATGATATTTCCTGCTTGGCCTTTTGCCTGTCGCACCTCCTCCAGTGCAAAAAATATATTAATTGATACATTAATTAATGTGTCGTGGCTTCTGCATTGTTTCTACAGCAGCAGCATACTGTAGCAGAGTGTGTATATGTTAGCATAGCAGAGTGTGTTTATGTTAGCATAGCAGAGTGTGTGTATGTTAGCATAGCAGAGTGTGT
>JAGFZM010004389.1:0-10932 GCA_017657215.1 Limnothrissa miodon
TTGCTCACATGGAGACCACTGACTCACAGAAGACTTTTTTTTTTTTTCATTTTTGGTCGCTTCCTTATCGTTTGTCTCAATCTCATCAGGTTTTGCAAGAAGCACAAAAGCAGAAAGGATGTGGTTGAAGAGGTGAGTTCTAGTGTCATTTACTCCCACTTGAAAAAGCACCATCATTAGTATCCCCCAGATGGGCCTCATTTACCAATAACGTCTTGAGAATTTCAGTTTACAGTAATTTGCTTTCAAAGTCCCATGGAAAACAGCACACCTGTAGAATTTATAATCATCTGTGAATATTCCGATTCTGAACCTGAGAGAGCTGAGACCAATGGCAGTTAAATGGATTGAAGGATAGATAGATAGATAGATAGATAGATAGATAGATAGATAGATAGATAGAAAATTTAGATTTTCTCTTATTAAATAGATAGGTATACTGAGACAGACAGATAGGTACAACAGCTAGGTATATAGGTAGGTACATAGATAGGTATAATAGCTAGGTGTATAGGTAGGTACATAGATAGGTACAATAGCTAGGTGTATAGGTACTGTAGGTATTAGATAGGTACAATAGCTAGGTATATAGGTAGGTACATAGATAGGTATAATAGCAAGGTATATAGGTACTGTAGGTATTAGATAGGTACAATAGCTAGGTATATAGGTAGGTACATAGATAGGTATAATAGCTAGGTATATAGGTACGTATATAGATAGGTACAATAGCTAGGTATTGGTAGGTACATAGATAGGTATAATAGGTAGGTATATAGGTAGGTACATAGATAGGTATAATAGCTAGGTATATAGGTGGGTACATAGGTACAATAGCTAGGTATATAGGTAGGTACATAGATAGGTATAATAGCTATGTATATAGGTACTGTAGGTATTAGATAGGTACAATAGGTAGGTACATAGATAGGTATAATAGCTAGGTATATAGGTACATACATAGATAGGTACAATAGCTAGGTATTGGTACAGTAGGTACATAGATAGGTATAATAGCTAGGTATATAGGTATAGGTACATAGATAGGTATAATAGGTAGGTATATAGGTAGGTACATAGATAGGTACAATAGCTAGGTATATAGGTAGGTACATAGATAGGTATAATAGCAAGGTATATAGGCACTGTAGGTATTAGATAGGTACAATAGCTAGGTATATAGGTAGGTACATAGATAGGTATAATAGCTAGGTATATAGGTACGTACATAGATAGGTATAATAGCTAGGTATATAGGTAGGTATATAGATAGGTATAATAGCTAGGTATATAGGTAGGTATAATAGCAAGGTATATAAGTAGGTTGATGGATCTTGCTGATCTCTTATTCCTTCACTGTAGCTTGGCCAGAGAGGGAGTTCTGCGTCGGCCTCCAGTCCCCAGAGGGGGCAGCAGAGCCCAACTTCTGGGATCGAAGTCCCCCGCGGAGCAGGAGGAGCCGGGGCCGAGGGTCACTACTGCAACGTCAACTTCCAGAGAGCCCAACGGAGTGGAGCCTCAGGGGTGGAGAGTGCTGATAGCCTGTACTCCACCATCCAGCCACACCACCCAGGCCACAGGCAGACCTCGGAGGGGCGGGGGGAGGATGTGCACTACGCCAGTATCCGAGCAACGCACGGCAAACACACACCAGGAGCTCAGGGGACGCCCTGTGCAGCACACCGGTGAGTGCAGGGACACCAGCTAAGAGGACATAATGATTACTGAATGAAGATAGATAGATAGATAGACAGATGGATGGATAGATAGATAGATAGATAGATAGATAGATAGATAGATAGAAAGAAGAGGGCACACCGGTGAGTGCAGGGACACCAGCCAAGAGGAAATAATGATTACTGAATGAAGATAGATAGATAGATAGATGAGATAGATGGATAGATAGATAGATAGATAGATAGATAGATAGAAAGAAGAGGGCACAGTGGTGAGTGTAGGGACACCAGCCAAGGCTATTGTGGTTGGGCATTGTAACTAAACTTTCTGTCAATTTGCCCACCAGTGCCATCTAGTGACCAAAAGGGGAAAAATTTTAATATAACATCATTCACTTGAAATGGTCTCCAATTGAGCCTTTGCTAATTTATTTGTATTCTTTACTGTTGTGTTTGCTTTGCTTTGCGTAGTAGTTTGGGTCACCCTGAAGACGACGCATCAGTGATCTATAGCCGCATTGCCTGAGGAGCCTTCTAAATGCCAGCCAGAACAACTGATTCTAGAACAGGAATGGACTTATGTACTGATGTAAACACAGGTTGGTAAATGAAGGGCATTTGACAATTCAAGATCTATAAAAAAAAAAAACAATCAACCAGGTATTAAGGTCCTGCTCAGTAAGTCTGTTTTTTAACCCTGCATTTATCACCCCAAAGCTGTAGAGGGAGCTCTGTACAGTGTGCTGTATTGCCGTATTGTACAGTTGGCAGTATTGCTGGTGGTGGGCTCTCTCAATAATTGCATGTTCTGTATTCACACTTCGCCATTTGCAACACAACAGTCCAGTCTAATAGAAAACAACGATTTTATGACCACAGAAATAGTTAACATAAACTTACTAAGAGCTTCTTTAATGTTAACCTGTCTCCTATGCAACACTGATGTACACACAGGTTGGTATTAAATGAAGAGAACTTCTGTTTCTCACAATCGGTTATACATGTAATGTAGTCTATGACCTATAGGCTGGCTATGAATGCAATGTTATAGATGTTATTACACTGTTTTATTAAAGTGCAGTCATTTGTGAATGTATATATGTATGTATGTAATGTACTGTATGTATGTATGTGTGTAAGTATGTATATATGAATGTATGTATGTATGCATGTATGTATGTATGTATGCATGCATGTATGCGTGTACTGTATGTATCTATGCGTGTATGTATGTATGTATGTATGTATGTATGTATGTACAGTATGTATGTACAGTATGTATGTGTGTGTGTGTGTGTGTGTGTGTATGTATGTATCCACTACCATCCCTGCAAGCTGGTATGTTTTTAAGTCATAGTTATATGTTGAGTAGCATACAGTACTGAATATAAGTTGATGCCCCCCCCCCCAAAAAAAATAATAAAATAAATAAAAAAAAATAAATCATAAATCAGACCATAATTTTGTATTGTCTTGATTTGATAAGGACAGAAGACAAACAGAAAGATGTAATTATTTTATATTATACTTATAACTACCTAAACGCAGATGGAAAGATTGTGTACCTTATTGTATTTAACTAACATATGTTTTTAGCTCCATCCAGTCTATGTTAATCTATGCTATATGCTATTCTAAAGTATATGTCTGAAATAAACTCATCTGTTGGTAAGGAAACACAAGTGGTATTCTTTGGTGTGTTGGTGTGGGCATCCATAAGTATTATTAATAGTTAAATATTATTATTATTATTATTATTAATAATAACAACAACAACAACAACAATAATAATACAGCTTCTATATCAATATGCGATGAGCAAGGTTTTTTTTTTTTTGGTCTTTTTTTTCTATGAGCTGCTGCGCTGAACTGAACACTGTGCACATAAAAACCTGTGTAATGACAAACAACTTCCAGCAGAGGTCTCCCTTGCCTTTGGGCCACAGGGTTGATTTGTAACCTGACACATTCAGTCTCCTTGTGAGATTAGACATGAATGCAAACACAGATGAATCACATGAAATATTTTCCCCACCCATGCATGTGAATCATTCTTAATAAAACTGTATTTATTTCTCACTTTATGATTGGGCCTTCACCAACATGAATTATTAATAATAAGAGTGAATTTATTTGCCTCAATAACATTGCACGGATCTTCTCGTTCATGCAATATCGGAATGAAGATCTGCAGAATATACAGGAAA
This sequence comes from Limnothrissa miodon, assembly GCA_017657215.1. Taxonomy (NCBI): domain Eukaryota; kingdom Metazoa; phylum Chordata; class Actinopteri; order Clupeiformes; family Clupeidae; genus Limnothrissa; species Limnothrissa miodon. The sequence continues at coordinate 3,884 of JAGFZM010004389.1, forward strand.
CTTCAGATCACCACAACCCGTCTGTGTCTATTACCCCCTTTTAAACACATTAAGACTTTAAACATTGTGCCTGTTTGCATTTGAGCACATTGCAATCAACTTTATCTTACATAATTTTTTTTTTTTTTACGTAATGTTTCCCTATTTATATGTGTGGTGTGGTGTGGAAAAGTGTTTGTACTGCAGACTGCTTCTCAAGGTTTCAACCACAAACTAACAGGAAGTGAGACACCCCCACCTCCAACTGATTGTGGACGCAAGCACTTACTGAAGCGATGCACTTTGCGCAGTGCATCGCAAGTGATAAGCCTGTTCAGAATGAAAGAGTTTATTTTATTCACTCTGTCACTTATGACAGGTAAGACACATTTACTTTTTATATACACACAGACCCACACTCTCTCACAAACACACACACACACACACACACACGAGATAGATAGATTGATCGATAGATTGATAAATAGATAAATAGACTTACCTTAGTTGTGGGTTGGCGTTACTGTTGGTTGGACTGAAGGACTCAACTGTAGATCTATTAGTACTGCATGTCCTGTTCTCAATATTTGGGGTTTTGTTACTATCTGTTGGTATTCCAGTAATATTGTGATGCATTTCATATTTGTCTTTATTAGTTTCCGAATTTGTGGTTTGAATCTTCCTTTAGTTAGCCGTCAGCCCTAACCCTATAATAGTTCAGGTAACACTTTATTACAAGGTTCTTATGCCACTAATTCATACCTACTTCATGTCTGTATACTGACTTGTAATACAGACATTAAGTATTAGTCAAGGCCTACTAAGGGCTGAAATATGTACCACCAGAAACTAAATATGAATATTTTAAAACTGAATTTGAATCATTGCATTGAAAAACAGGAATCTGAATAGATATTCAGATATCAAATATATTCAGATCTCACAATTCAAATTCAGTTTACCAAATTCAATTTCAAACTAACTGCGGCAAACATCCGGGTAGTTAAGGATGAGGGACGAGCAATCGTGTGCAGAGATACATAGGACTCTTCTTGGGCCAATACGTTTTTTGAGTACAGTGGACTACAGCCAACAGGAGATACGATAGTGGCATCATGGTATGCATGAGCTTACGCCAAAAGTGTGCGCATAAACAAACATGCACCAAATTATCTACTATTATCTACAAGCACTGTTGAGTCGCGTCAGAAACATTTGCACTACACACTTCCTCTGCATTCGCGTTGCTTGCGTTGACCATAGACTGTATGAAAAAGGCGATGACTGAGACTGAGACTATGGTCGTTTTTAGAAAGAGCGTTCAGTTAGGTGTTTAAAGCTGCTGAATCTTGGGTTTTAATAATTTTATGACTGGTGGCACATATTTCAGCCTATAGCCTATTAAGTCCTTAGCAGCACCGAAGACCTTAAAATAATGTTTTCAAAAATTTGTTTCAGTGGTCCATCAACTCGTAACAAGGTGAACGATATGCTGCATTGTCTCTGTGGCCCTCTATCGGCTTCAACGGCACTAAACAAGTTTGCCCAATCGGGTAGCGATCTGTAGTTCAAGTAAAACTACAATTGACTTGGCTTATGACAAGCTACCATTCCAATCTGTAGACAGTGCGATTTTGAAAACTCCTTGGAGCTGCTTTAAGATCATATCAAGAATAAATGCCTGATTCATCATAAGCAAGAAATTGTAAATACATGGCTAACAAATGATTGATGCTTTACAAGTGACTTATGCGGACATTAGGTATGTATTAGTGGCGAACATGTGTGCTTTAATAATAAATAAAGTGTTACCATAGTTCATTTCCAGACCAGTTCTGACTGATGTTGGAAATACCAGGCCAATATCTCTTGGCCTGTGGGTGTGAACTGTAGACCACACCCCTTATCATGTGAACAAGGATCAGAAGAAGCACTAGCATAGTCAATGTGTGAGATTCAAAGGATCAAGGATCACATGAATCAACCATTAAATTAATGGCTCAGTCAATGTGTGACGTTGGGGTTGAATGTATCATGAAGATCACAGGATCTAGTTGAAAGGTCGCCCTGATATTGAAGGGCAACCTTGATCTCAGGGAGGGATCAAGGAGAGTAAAAGAATTCTCCTAGTAATACTATTACTTTAACATACTATACCTATGCTCCTAACCCAATCCGTATATTACACAGCTGGCATCACAAGCATGGACTACAGAGGATCCTCCTACCAATGTGTAGAAAACAGAGGCAGAGAAAGTAATTTCTCTTCAGGACTTCACCTCTATTTCCAAAGTAATTTTGAATTATCCAAATTATCTACTGTGATTTTAACCAGTCAGGTCTGAAACGAAAAACAGCATGCCTGAACACTGTGTTTATGTTTGACATGACAGATGACAGATCTGTTTGTGTTTGACAGATGACAGTTTGACAGTTCTGGAAATGAAAAGTCGTAAGGGAGGAAATATCATCTTTCAATGCAAATACACTGATGTATACAAAAACGCCACCAAACATTTATGTTGGTCCAAACGGGCAGGTCATATAAAGCAAAAACATCATCTGAAGGACAGTAAAACTGGAAACGCCTTTACTGTGTCCATCTATAATCTGAGGAAGAAGAGGGGGGCTGCAACCTACTGGTGTGAAGTGGGAAAACCTGAAAAACAATGGACTCAGAGGGTGAAACTAGAGATTGTAGGTGAGGTTCACATCGGCTCATGTGCTTACATGGACAATGCAAACCAGATGTAATTTACTGTGTATTATACTAGTATTTATACAATATCTTAGGAAAGTAAATATATCAAAATATTAAATATTCCAAATATATATATATTTGGATTTCAGCATTAATATTAAATAAATTTTCTCATTTTGATAGAAATTTGAAATGCTTCCAGACTTAATGGCCCATTTTACGAGTCATTGCAATGTATGCTGTTGTGTTTTGATTTTGAAGAATATGTTAAGGTTAAAGGCTTTGCAAGGGGAGGCATTGTGATCCACTGTAAAATAGGCCCGCATCATGGCAAACAGAGGCACATATGTAAAAGCAACTCCACCTCCTGTCCCAAAGTCAACACTAGTGCCAGGTTCCTACGACACGAAGACCTTCTCTCGGGCCACATGACATTAGTTATTTTAAATCTCACATCGGACGACAATGGATCTTACTTTTGTGCAGGTGACAGAGAATTGCATACCGAATACGAATTGCGTGTAGAAGACGGTAAGGACACAGATGTTAACTAAATAATAACAGTAATAATAATAATAATAATAATAATAATAATAAACAGCATCAGTATCATAAATCAAGTCTAAATATTTTACAGGCAACTGCTGTGAACAACTTGGTAGCAAAAATGTCTTAACTATTTTACAGGTAACTTTTCTGACCAACTCCCAATAACTGAAAACGTGGGAAGAAACACAACCATCCGCTGCGAATACTCAAGGGAATTCATCGACAACAGCAAAATCTTCTGCAAGGAGCAGGACTGTAAACACCTCCACTTAACTGAAACATATTCTCTGGATGACAACAAAAACAAGAGTGTCTTTCACGTGACCATCTACAACGTGGAGAAGAAAGACGCGGGGTCCTACTGGTGTGGTGTGAAATTGGACAATCATGCCATTTTGCTCAGCAAGGTTGTGCTCAGTATCTCTGGTGAGCATAGTCTATTCAGACGTTTGATTTAGAGTATACTGTAGGCCAACTCATAGCAATAGAATGAGAATGCTTTTATTGTCATTGCATAAACATCACATTTCAAATTGCACTTCCCCCTGCTCACTTACACATGACAGGACAACACACAATGAAAACATAGTCCTAAACATGATTAAAAAAGCAGTGTGAATAAATGTTATACTTAAAATGTGTCACAATTTTATGACTAGTGGTAGAATTCTGACACAATTGTACAGACATATAGACATGGAGAGGCTAAATGGCTGGACTGGCTGTTTAAGCTGGACACTGTTTAAGTGTCTAATTGTATCTGCAACTAAATGCAAAGTTCTGAATCAGTCTTACCCCAAGGAACACACTGTGAAAACAAAAAAGACGTGACTTAATGTCACGGCAACATACTGCACTACTTAAAACTGTTTAAAAACCTAGAAATGTTACTTAAAAAACTAGAAATATTTGTGCAGTAAGTTGCCTTGAATTTAAGTTGTCATAGCTTTTTGTTTTTTAGAGTGCAAAGTAAGCTTAGTAAATGCATAATTCAGCACCCTATAAGAGGGTAATTTCTATGCATATATTGTATAGTGCTGGATTAGTGTGCTGTATGCTCGCTGGCAACACTACAGTACATTACAGTGACTATGCTTAGTTGAAGCTAACGGCAGCGTGCCAGATTAAGACAATGGCTTTAGATGGCCTTACAAGGACTTATCTAACTCAGGGGACTGCAGGGAATGACCCAATTTCATCTAAGGGTGGCATATTCCTTTAAGGATTAATAAATGCGTAATTCAGTACATTATAAGAAGGTCATTTCTATGCATATATTGTTGTTCAAACAGAGACGGACATAAAGACACCCGTGTTGGTGGTGACAGTGATGCTGTTGCTACCAGTCATTGTCTTTCTGTGCCTCAAAGACAGTCTGTGCAAGAAGCTAGAAGGTAGACACACACACACACACACACACGTACTGCACACACACACAAATTCACACATTAACAGTTACAGTTCACAGAAAATATCTTCACCTGATGTTTACAGTATCTTTGTGCTCAACAGACAGGTCATACAAGGTAAACTACTTCACAACAGAGGTGAGTAACTGTCACAATTTTAAAAACATATTAGACATGTCATAATAATTTAATTATAGATGTAAATATGATTTTTATTATACTACAAAACACTAATAGTATACAAAGATTGTATTATACTATCTTAGTAGGTCCACGGATCCTACCTTAATGTAAAATGTGTATTTTTTTATGTAAATAGTTGAAAAAATATGTGATAATATATATATATATATATATATATATATCTTTATCTCTGCCAGAACACAGACCCTGATAGAATTTATGAAGAGATTGAGGATATCGGCCTTCCTCCTTCCCCTCTGACTTCATCAGCCTGCAGGTTGTCCATGGCTGACCTCTGCACAGACAGCCCCGATTACTGCACAATACAGTCACCCCAAAACCTTCCCCACGAGACACGCCACCGCCTTCTACCTGGATTCAAGGGCACTTATTCTGCGGTTATCAACACTGTGTACACCACTGCTGAACCACCCAAAGAAACAACAACTCCATTTCCCACAATTCCTGATGAGATAGTCAAGGACCCTTATTCTCCGGTCATCATTGGTGTTGGTGCTGACGAGATGGAGATGTCAGTCGACAGCGTCTATGCCAATGTGCAAGAACCGATGGATCCCAGGGAGGATCCTACTACACACACCGGTCTGCCAGTAGATGCCACAGAGCCAGTGGACCAGGAACCTACAAAGACCACTTTGTGTGAGGACACTGTTTTTAAAACACACGCATGTGAAGATTCTACGGTATCGGGTCCAACAGATACTCAAATCGTTACGGTCTATGTCACAGCAGAGTTCACTGCGGAGATCACACGTAATAACTCAATCAACCAATGCGAACAGGCACCTAGTGATCTCAATACGGATATTAATGTATCCTCTAAGGAAAATCCCCCTGATTCTACACAACTATCTGCTCAAGTAGAACAAGATCCCCAGTGAAGATCATTGATTTTTTTTTTTTCATTTAATACAACACATATTTTACTCCAGGCAACTGCAATTTTTATACATTTTTAATTGGTGATGTATAATGTAATATGTGCTTTGCTCTCTTCTCATCACTGGCCTGTATCCGGGACAACAGATTATTGATGCATTTGATGGGGCCATCATGACAATCTGCATTCAGAATGGTGTGCTTGGGAAATTATACAGTATGGATGTGTAATGGAGGACAGTCTTTGGCACATCTTAATATTCCTTGTAATCAATCCAAGTCACAATAAATTGATTAACATATATTATTAGTACAAGAACGTGTGTTGTTGTCCTAAGCAAGGCCAAACCAGCACTGAACACACTACCTGAGCCATTTACCGATAAACTGGATAGTTTGAATTGACCATGGCTCCGACTGAGATAAACATTTACCAGACGCCTTTATCCAAAGTGACTTACATTTTGTCAGCTATCAATTACTTCAGGGCCAGTCTCCCCTTTAGCAACATAGGGTTAAGTGCCTTGATCCAGGGCACAATGGTGGCAGCCAGGATTTGAACCCACATGCTGTTTTCTAGGCTACTTGAATGCTAGCATATTCAAATTTGCACAAGGCTCTGTAGTGTACAGTCTATAATCTTTCTAACTAGAGACAGAATGATAAATCATGAAACATCATATAAAGACACAATTTGGATGTTCAGGTGAAAGCTTTTGTCTCTTGCTTAATGTGCAGTGCTGTAAATAAACACACGCTATGTGTGACATTTGATGATGATTTTATTTCTTCACACCATTATTTTGACTTCCAACTTCATATCATGATCAAAGTATAAGACCATGGAGAATAGCGTCCCCAAGTGAAGCTAAATATAGGCCGTGGCTGCGCAGCTGTGGTCTTTTGAATTTACATCTGAATTAGCATCAGGAACACGCTGTAGAGAAAGCATTTTATCTCATATCTCCATCGCAACAGCACAGCAAGGCCTCGTCACCACAAACTTCCTCCAGCTTAAACACCATCATATTCAATGTTTAACCCCCCCACCCCCCATGTCTTTTTCTTGCATTTGAGAAATTTCAACAAATGCTGTAACAGTTGTTTTACATACAATGTTAACATGATATTTCCTGCTTGGCCTTTTGCCTGTCGCAACTCCTCCAGTGCAAAAAATATATTAATTGATACATTAATTAATGTGTCGTGGCTTCTGCATTGTTTCTACAGCAGCAGCATACTGTAGCAGAGTGTGTATATGTTAGCATAGCAGAGTGTGTTTATGTTAGCATAGCAGAGTGTGTGTATGTTAGCATAGCAGAGTGTGT
>JAGFZM010004392.1:8434-23473 GCA_017657215.1 Limnothrissa miodon
TTTTTTTTTTTCATCGGGTCGGGTCGGATTTGGGTCACGGTTCGACCATTTTTTTCGCGGGTCGGGCGGGGCGGTTCGGATCTCCTGATGGGTCGGGTTGGGGCGGGTTTTAAAAAAGCCTGACCCGCGCATCACTACCGCCTATATACCTTCCCTGTTATATACAATGATGAATGCTTTTATAAATATAAGTCTATGGACAGGAATCATATCACAGACATGCTGTCTCACTGGAGTGGTGTATGGCAGGTGTGCGTGAGAGTGTGTGTGTGTGTGATGGCAAAATCTGGCCCTCCGTCTGATGTAGCGGCAGAGAGAGTGGAGGTGAACAAGCTGAAGCGAAGGTGCTGTTGCCTTGGCGATGGGGAGGCGGAAGCGCTGAGATATTGGCCAGTCAGGATGACAAATTGTCTGACGCCACAGAGATGTGTGGACGTGCACAGATTTCACAAAAGCCACTGATAGCACAGAAAGCACATGTACCTAAGTGTGTGTGTGTGCGTGCGTGTGTGCGTGCGTGTATATACCTGTGTGTGTGTATGTCTGTGTGTGTGTGTGTTGTTCATGTGTGTGAGAAATGGCTTATGTGTGTTTGATTGCTACAGAAACAGAGAGAGAGAGGAAGAATGTTAATATAGAGAAATACTTAAATATGGAAACTATGCATCTTTTTTGCATTTTGAGGTTGCCACACCAGTCCTGCTCAGGCCAAGGCCCCTAACCTGATATAAACAGGGTTCTCCATCAAATCCTTAAATAAGCATAGATCTATCTCAGTCCTATACCCGCACTCTCTCTCTCTCTCTAGCTATGTGTACTCTCCAAGAAAACCATTAGTTCTCTCCAATGTATTCATAATGCACCGTCATAACACTGTCTCTCCCTCTTTCTCTGCCTCGTTCTCTCTCTTCTCTCTCTCATTCTTATTATGTCCAAATTTACCCATCTCTCTCTCTCTCTCTCATCTCCTGATTTACCGATTCAGCACTCTGTATACCTGAATCTGTTTCTCATATTTTCTCTCGCTCTCTCTCTCTCTCTCTCTCTGGCAGACTACTTGTCCCCATTATAACCACCATCAGTGCATAGGAAACCACAGTCATTCTGTCATTCTGAGAAAACGTCATATTTACTTTCCTCATGTCATTTCCATGGACGCATCCATCTGTCTTCACCCACCCACCCTCTCCCTGTTACTCCCTTCCACATTTTTCCATTCGCCCATCTCTCTCTCTTGAAGTGTGGCACAAAAATAATTTCAAGAGCAATGTTTTCCTTCTTCTTTCAATGATTTAAAAGACACTGGTATATCATAACTGTCAGCTAGGTGCAGCAATGGTGATATTGTGAAAAGAGGTAAAGAAAAAAGAAAATCACTTCAACAACTTCCCAAAGTCAGCCACTGACAAAAGACTGCATATTTGGCAGAATTGTAACAATAACAGAGGACAAACAGACTCCACCAGCCTCTACAGATGACAATAATATATATATATTTTAAAAGAACATTAAAGATATGCTGACATACAAAAAAAGTCTTTCTGTTGGTTCCTGGAATATTAAGCAGAAGCAGAAATCGGTACAGGATAACTTGGAAAAACTGGCACAGGATAACTTGGAAAGATGTGACTGGAAGAAAGAGGACGGCCAAGGGCACAGAAATGGATGAGTCCTCACAGCCTGCTGAGGGTGAATCCTCAGGAACAAGTAGTCTCTTGGTCGCTACAGTACTTCATGGAAAAGCCAGGCCTTCAGAGAGACTTCACAGAGACTTTTCCAGGGAGTTCTATCCAGATGTCTGGGAGAGACTTTAAAACACAAAGCCTATAGGGCTCTTTTATTCTTCCTGATTACCTCTGATGACCTTTGAAGACCTTCTCTGACCTGATGACTCTGTGTGCTGTGCATAGGGCTTTGACTCAGAACTTCGTTATTCGAACATTATTCGAATATTTAAAAAAATAGAGATATTCGAACGAATATTAGACAGCCATAAATATTCGAACCTGTAGTGGGTATTATTTTCTGTAAACGTGTTAGCTTGAAAACGTTGTTTTAAATCAAGATGGGTTTTTTTCCCACCTAGTGACGTGAGTCGCGAACTCGTTATTGGTCATCTGGGCTCCTGTAGGTAAGGTTAGCGTTCTGGTTTGCGCCAATTAGGCTACATGCCAAAACAATGGCCGCGCCAAGAATGACTGAGGAGGTTGAAATCCACACACCTCAAAATTTGAAAAGCAACGTGTGGCGTTACTTTGGCTTTTCAAAGCAAGAGGGGAAAATCAGTAAGGACAAAGTGGTATGTAAAATATGTGGGACCAAACTCATGTACCACGCCACAACCAGAAATTTGAGGGCCCACTTGTTAACACTACACCCCGGCAAGCTGGAAGAGGAGGAGGGAGATGGATCAGGGACGAGGCAGGTCAGAATTGATTCCATACTATCTCCTTCACGAAGCCTCCCATATGTCCGTCAAAATAGAGCGACAGATTTACTGACACTTTTTGTTTGTGAAGATATAAGGCCCCTTAACTTGGTTTATGGGAACGGGTTTAAGGCTTTCATCCACGAGCTTGAGCCAAGATTTAAGATCCCCTGCTATAGGACCATCAATGATAAAATAACAAAGCTGTACACACAACCACACAACACAACCAAAGGTGCCATAACGGAAGTGCTGCACGGAGAAAAACTCACACTGACTACTGATGGATGGAGCTCTTTGGCTACAGAGTCATATGTTACGGTAACAGCACATTTCATCGACGAGAACTGGGAAATGAGAATTGTCATCCTTGACACGTTTGAACTTCAAACCATTCACACAGCAGCGAATGTCTCCACATGCATCGGAAATACTTTACGGGAGTACCACGTAGCAATGGACCATGTACTTGCTGTCGCCACAGACAATGCGGGCAATTATGTTAATGCTGTAGAGACACTTGGGGATCACGGATATTCCATGCATGGCTCACACTATTAACCTGGCAGCTAGAAAAGGGCTTGCACAGCGCTCCGTTGCAAAAACAGTCAGTCGCCTGAAGGCTGCCGCTCAGCATTTCAAGAACTCTGCTACAGACAGCTACCTTCTGGAGGCCAAGCAGAAGCTCCTTGGTCTCAAACCAGTCCAGCTCATTAACGACTGCCCCACCCGCTGGAATAGTACCTATGACATGATTTGTCGGGCAGCTGATCAACAAGACCCTGTTGCAGCGGCTACAATGGAGAAGAAACTAAGCCATTTGGAGCTGGAGAAGGTCAGTAAAAATATACTGGGTCTAACAATATGTTCCTATTGTTAACATTAATGTTTGCAAACGCAGTAACACGTATACGACTAGATAACGGTAGCAAAGCAAGTTGATGTGTGTTTCGTAAAGAAGTGTAGTTCAAGTGTCACATAGCCTAACTGCTTACGAGCTAGCAGTATAGCATGTTAGCTAGCTATCTAACGTAACAGAGACACTGGGATAAGCTTGTTGCTAATTGTGTATTTGTCCCACAGGTTAAAGACATGTTGAAGCCCTTCAAAGTAGCCACCCAGGCACTATCAACTGAAAACTACCCGGCAGCCTCAGCTATCCTCCCCCTGTAGTATGTGCTGCTGACACAACTCAGCCCCTCCACTGATGACCTGACAGCACTGAAAGAGATGAAAACAATAATGTCAACTGATCTGAACTCGCGCTATGACCCCGACAGAGATGCATTTTTGCTACTGAACACAGCTAGCTACCTCGAACCTTGTTTTCAAAGGCTAGTTCATTTAAACCAAGAGTCGCGGCAGGCAGTGCGAGAGAAGGCTCAGAGGGAGCTTGCAGAGCTCCGCAAACAGGAAGGCCAAGATGAGAAGACCACGACGGAGCCAAAGGCAGCACAGGGAAAATAATGCACTTAGCGCAATGGGGGACCTCTTTGGTGATGTGTACTCTCAACGCTCGGCAGAAGGTAATATTGAAGGTAATTATCGAGTGCATTTCATAACAACAAACTCGTTATATAACCCTACATTGTAAATATAAAAAGTGCATGATAAACAGTAGCCTAAAAAACACCTTAACAAAAGTTAATTTATTTTTAGCAGTCCGAAAGAATCAAGATGTGCTTCAAAGAGAAATGATGGCCTACGACAGTGAGCTCCGACTTCCGTCTTACAGCAAACTGCTGTCCTGGTGGAAGGACAGATGCTCCAAGAACCCCCATCTCGCCAAGCTGGCACGAGGATACCTGGCAATATGCGGGATATCCGTAAGGGCGGAATGAGTGTTTTCCACCGCGGGTAATATAGTCACAAAGAAACGCTCTTCTCTAGAGCCAGAAAATGTGAATCACCTTGTCTTCTTGGCGAATAACTTACTTACTTAAATACTCTGCAGCCACATAGCTCATAATAACGAGTTGTTGAGTTTTGTTGTCTTCTTTGCTCTGAACTCCTCCACTACCACTGTTTCACGTGTTTCCCCCATAGACTGTATAGGCGCCGGTGATGCGCATAGACGGTGACGCGTCACACACAAAATGTGTCATCAACTCCTTTTTACGTTTAAATTATTATTTATTCTGGTGTAAGGCCTTTTCTTATCATTGGAAGTATATATACCGGTACATAAAAAATATCGCCCAACCCTAAATCAGTCACATTTGGGTTTTTCCTCCATATTCAATGTTTCCTGATCCTCCATATATACGCCACCAGGGGTCAAGCCTCACAAGAGCATGGCCAAATGAATGTCATTCTTCCTGATGACCTTCTCTGACCTGCTCATTACATTACAGTATTTTGGAACGGCAAATAAGAGTGCCTACTGAAGCCAGCTTTGTTTCAATTGGGGAAGGGGGGGGATATGTTTCCATGTTCTTAATGTTGTGTCATTTGGGTTTTTCTTTTGAATTAAAGAACCCATAGAACACATTTTTTGACCATCATAAAATGTTCTTTGAGCCTCAATAATTGCGTATGCAAATTTGTGTGGCTGAAAAAGCTGTAGCTATTACATAGACTACAGTTTGTTTATAGCCTACCACCGAAGCAACAGGGGGCTGGACAAGAGACTGTTCCAAACAATTTTTGATTGGACCAAAGATTCTAGAGCAGAGCTCTTTGGATTGGACAATGTAATGGAGAAGGTGTAGCTTTGCGCTGTCTACGTAGACAGAGCACTAGTTTCAGATTGTTTTTTTTTTTAGCCCGGCAAAGTCTAGCCTGAAATTTGCATATAGATAGCCGGAAGATGGTGTTGGGAGTTTCGGTATGGTCCGTTGGATACCTTAAGCTACCTAAATTCAACAATAACAAGGTAAATGTGGTTTTGCATTCTATGGGCTCTTTAACTGTATCCAGATACAGTACTTTGTGCTATGGGGGGCCAGCCTCACAAAAGCACGGCCAAATGAATGTGCTATACATTGAGATCACTTTGCTTTGCCATCATGTGCTATGCTCAAGCTTTCCATACAGTACATGTGAGGCCTTAGGGCTTAATCTGCGTATCAGCAGGGAAAGACACCCATTATTTACAGCTCATCCGCCAGGTCCAGCCAGAGCTCAAGGACTTAGTGTGGAGTTCTCCACTGACTGGTACCAGCTCGGTTTGGTTCAGTTTGTGTTCAGTTCAGCCAACTGCCTTATTGCAACCGGTTGCTATGGCAACAAAACATTCAATGTGTACATGTCGTCATTTATTAGTGTTGGTTCAGCACACTTGGAAATCTCGACCAAGATGGTACCAATAATGGTAATGGGTACAAAGTATCAGGTACCAGATTTTAGTCAGGGAAACGCTGAATGATACAATTACTTTTCACATTGCTGTTGTTGTTTTTTCCCTATAACACTACGAGATGCTTGATAAACAGGTTCCGGCTATATTGCCCCCACCACTTCAGCAGCCCATTTAACACCACTTGAAGAATACCAGTGCATGTGAATACCAGGAAGTAAATGTTTGAGAGTAACAAAGGTAAAGGAAGTGTAGGAAAAAACACACAGTAATGGGAAACGAATGGGCCAATAAACCATCATATTTTGCTGTTATTCACAGTCTATTATAGTGATATTATAGTGGAATTCAGCACCTTCTGTTGTTGTCTGTTTTTCTAATCCTGATACAATAACATGTCTGATAAACAGCTTCAAGTGCTACTTATCCAATCCACACATAACACACACAAACACACTGTTTACCCTGTATGGGCAGGCCATGTGTGGCTGAAGCCTGGTGGAACTTCAAAGCTGAACCACCAGATGACATGGTAAGCTACATGGTATGTAAACAGACACAAAAACACACACACTCTGAGTCCAGTTCATGTACAGGCAGACGGCAGCATGGGGAGATCTAACAGCTTTGGGATCCCTCTCTGAGCATCGCCAGGATGCTAGGGACCCTCCTTCTTCCTCCATACCTCCCTCTCTTTCCCCCTCTTTCTCTTTCCCTTTTATCTGGCTGATGCCCATTTGCCCAGAGAACTGGGATTCCACCCAAAGCACAGCAGGAATGTGGAGCAGGTGCCCAATACACACACACAAACACACACACTACTGCCAGGATGTTGATGCCACTGCCTGATGTTGCTAGCACACAAAAATGTACAAAATTCTCAGTTTGCTTCCTCAGCTCATCCATCCATCCATTCATTCATCCATCCATCCATCCATCACTAAATCAATTCCATTGAATATACAGACAGTATGAAATGCTACACAGTATAAACTGCATACCTTGGAGTTGTCGTAAGCATGAAGCAAGGTGACTAAATGTGAATGTTGTTCCATTGTTCAAAATTTTTTTTGTGAAATTGAACAATCACCGTGCCACCAATGTGTGGAATCTCAGATAAGGTAATTAATGTTCAAAAAGATGATGTATCTGCATCTGCAGGGACAGCACAGTTGTCTGTGTGAGTGTGTGTGTGTGCGTGTGTGTGTGCGTGCGTGTGTGTGTGTTTGTAGGGGTTTAACCCCCACCGCACTGCCTCACAGCAGGAAAGCTGGAACGCTAGGATGTAGAACAGGGGATGAGGAGAACTCTGCCGAGGCTTCCTGCCGATTAATGGGGAGGCTAGACCAGATATGTTACGGCTGCGTCAAGTCTGGTTAAGTCAAAGACGCAACTGACGTAACAATTAGCTCCTCCTATAACCGATGGAACTGGCAAAACCAAAAGTGGCAAAGCTGTGAACATTGAAAATAAATAGACAAGTCTTTTCAATGTATGTTTGACATTGCTTAACTTAACGGAATGCATCCAGTGTAGCCCTAGGCTAAAGGGTTCCGACATCTCTAGAACTGGTGCTTCCTATGGTCTAAGGCAGGATCCTATGGTCTTTTTTGCATGGATAGCCACTTTTACAATTTTTTTTTAGATGAGCCACGTCAAGATGGTTTTAAGTAAAAGCTTGAATATTTTACTTTACAGTTCATTTTATTTAACAGTCATTTCATATACATTGTCTGCTAGTTTTAGTAGTGAGGTAATGCAAGAAGTAACTTAAAATATATAAATGACAGAATTATCCTTATGTGGGCTAAACTCCTCCTAGTGTCCTTTGGCAACATCGGCAAAAGAGCCACTGGTGGCTCGCGAGCCCCACGTTCCCGACCCAGGGTCTAAGGGTTCTAATGCTGTGTTCCAAGGGTTCCAATTGCATTAGATAACTAAACTTGATCTGGTCAGACAGAGATGACACTGTTCTCACAGTGTGAGCTTGCTAAGCAGACATTATTCTCATCTCACATAAAAGTCTGAATCTAAAGGGAGATGGAAAAGCTCAGGTAGTGTTTCTTCAAAAACAACATGTCCTAAAGAGGTGCAACTTGAAACTCCACACTTAAAAAGGGGGAAAAATGTGTGTGTGTGTGTGTGTGTGTGTGTGTGTGTACATGCATGTGTTTGTGCGTGTGTGAGTGTGAGAGAGCATGCGTGTGTGTGCGTGTGTGTGTGAGCACGAGTGTGTAGAACAGAGTACAAAGTAGCGAACTGTGATTTTTTTCTGTCCCATATGAGGCAGTGTTTGAGGTGGATGGATCCCAAGCTGCTTGTTTTGGACTCAGCGCCTTTTTTCCTGCTGGCCTCCCAGACACACCTGGCTTTTCCATCCACATGTCAACATCTGGAACATCACTAGCAGATTGAAGAACGCGGCACTGAAGAGCCTCACATGGCCTTCCATTTCGGTTATATATATACCTGGGAGTCAGTATTGGAAGCACAACACGTGTGGAAAAGAAAACAGCATCTCTCTGGGCTTCATGCAACTCTGGTGATTCATGGGTAGGATTTGCAACTATGGAATTAGCAGACTTGATGTCTACCTGCTGTAAGATACAGGCTTCTTGGGACATTGTGTGAGTGTGTGTGTGTGCGTGTCTGTCTGTGTGTGTGTGTGTGTGTGTGTGTGTGTGTGTGTGTGTGTTGAAAAAAAAAATGTATGCACAGAGCCGGTGTAAATATGAAACTGTGTGTGTGTGAGACAGATCCTGTTTCACTTAAGAGTAGTAAATTTACACACACACACACACACACACACACACACACACTACTGCCAGGATGCTACCAGTGCCTGATGTTGCCATCAAACTAAAATTCACCAAATGCACAGTAAAGAGAGTCTATTTCATTGTCCTTTTGTTCGCTCCCTCATTCAGATAGATAGATAGATAGATAGATAGATAGATGCTACATTGATCCCCAAGGGGAAATTCTGTCCTTCATCCATCCATCCATTCATCCATCAATCACTCAATCAATCACTACATCAATAATTTCTTTTTTTCTTTCTTTCTTTCTTTCATCCATCATTCAATACAATTCATTTATTCATTCCACCCAATGTACAGAGAGTATGAAATGTTATATAGTATAAACTGCATAGCTTGGAGATGTCGTAAGCATGGGTGACTGAATGTGAATGTAGTTCATTGTTCAAAAAAGAATTCACCAACAATGTGTGGCACCTCAGATTAGGGCTGCACGATTTTGAGAAAAAAACTAATTGCGTTTTTTTCTGACAAATATTGCAATTGCGATGAGATTTTCGATTTTTAAGTGCATAAAACCTAAAATTATGAATAAAATATGTTGTTACTTTTACGACACAGGGGGTTAAATAAACTACATACATCAGGGATGTGATTGGCCAAGGACAAAAAAGCAGGAAAATATGTAGACCCATAATGCAACCCATATGTGCTGTGGTATGGTGTGGCACGAGGTGCAGACACTATACCCAGTAACCTCATTTTAACACTTTTAATGAAAAATGCAATGTGCATATGTGCATATTTTAGCCAATAAACAAACTGCAGTACACATACCCAGTATACTGACATTGTTATTATGCAGCATGTATGATAATGACTATTATCATAGTCCTTCATCATTATCAATGTTGATATTATTATGTTGTCTTCAGTAAAACGCCTCAAATGTAGCAAGTTGTCAAGTTGTAGGCATCAAAGATTCTAGTGCTGTCCACCAGAAGACAGTGTCATATACAGTCTATGGGCAGTGTATGACTCTGTTACTATGGTTACATAAACATCAAATTTGGTAGGCCTGTAAGATCAGAATTCTGGTTAAAACAGTTTTAAAAAGATCTGAATAATAGCTTACGTGTGTGGAAGAGTATTGGAAGTGCATACCGGAATATTCCTAAACACGTTATTATATTCCGGTTAGATCAATGTCGCCTACAAAGTTGTATCGTGCCATTATTCCATATGTCTATGGGCATATTCCCTGCATTTGAAATGAGTCAGGGTCAATAGACTATACACAGACTAAATGTTTAGTATGCGGCTGTTAAAATTATTGAGCAAACAAGCTATTTAGTGTTGGAGTGAAGGAATACAAAATCATCAAGAGTTTGCATGATCTTACTACAGAAGCAGAGCTGACCATGAATAGCCTTTCTAATGAGCGCGAGATTAACATATTAAAAAAAAAAACCCGGAATGAGTTTAAAAACAAAACGCATTAGCAAAAAAAATAATACCCATAACAGATTCTAATTTTAGGCTTTTTTAATATTTGAATTATATTCGAATACCGACGTTTCATTGTCAAAGCCCAAGTTCAGGCAGATTCATCATCAATTACATTAAGCAACAGAGACGATGCAGAAAACGTTAGCAGAAACTATGGCGCTCAGAAGATTATTTTATAGGCTAAGGCCACACCAATAAAATTAGTTGGTTCTCGCATTTTTTCAGGAAAAATATGGAGCGAGCAAGCGAAATAAAAATAAAAAAATGTTCTGAAGGTAAATTAGCACATTCACAGTTAATGTTCATTAAAGACATTTACTCATGTGATTAGGAAAAACTAAATATGGCCTAATTTATAAACTTAACTTTCACACCTCACAGCACACTTTTTGTCATGCAGGTTTTAGGCAATGTACAAAAATTCATAATTCTGTCATTCTATGTTATGTAAAGGTTTGTCATTTATTTAAGAGTTTGTGAATCTAAGCACCAAGCAGGCTGGCTGTGGAATTGAGGTATGACATACAATGTAGACTACCTCCTGTAGCCTACGTTCAAACCCATTTTGTTACAGTTCATCACAGGGCATTAGAACGTCAAAATTGCATTGATTCACCAGATAGCAATTAGATAGTGACTA
The DNA here is from genome assembly GCA_017657215.1 of Limnothrissa miodon. NCBI lineage: Eukaryota > Metazoa > Chordata > Actinopteri > Clupeiformes > Clupeidae > Limnothrissa > Limnothrissa miodon. The sequence goes on from JAGFZM010004392.1 coordinate 19,069, forward strand.
AAACTCAGTGATCAGCGCAACAGAGATGAATATTCATCAACGTGCAGTCACGTGAATCTAGAAAAGAGACGATTTTTTTGCATGAGAAACAGAAGCGTGTGTGTGTGCGCGCGCGAGGATGTGAGTAGGCACATGCTATTCATTTATTTATTGATTGATTTTGATGGTGGACCACTTTGAATGGGTTTTTTTTTGCCTCTCAATCAATGAAATATCAAACTCACCTCCATAGAGTTGCACAAGCAGACTGCTCTCGGAACCGTGAGTAGCCTACAACTGCGCAAACTTCTCATGTCTCTTGTCTCTTGCGCTCTGAAATGAATTGCACGATTTGGTTTTCGACATCACGTGAACGCAGCATGCTGTTTTTTTTCAGTATTATAGCTATCAGCCATGGTGTTTTTTATGTTCGTGTGAGTTCGAATTCAATTTTATTTTTATTTCATTTTGCATTTTTTTCAAGCAGCGAATCCGAGAACCAACTAATTTTATTGGTGTGGCCTAAATTATGGATATGATACGTCATTTCGCTGGTCTCTACTGCTCAAAGTGAAGGCATTCTTTAGGCCCACTTCAGAGACGGGCAACTCTGCGCATAGAATTAGACTTGTATATCTATGGCTCTGTGCTTCGGAAGGATGTGCTCGCGAAGCTCCAACTAGAGAGCAAGTACCAAACTAGCCATAGCGTTGTAATTGATGCAACAAAAAATAAAAATTTCTGCCTACCGACAATAAATAAAGGCCTGCGTAAAATTAATAAGGCCTGGGCTTTGGGTAGCCTATTCTAAGAAAATAAATGTCCGGTCCATATAATTTCAGGAAATACGGTAGGCAAGCTATTTCTGAGATTCACTCAATTCAATCTTGATTCACTCAATTCAATCTTGATTCAATCTTCAATCATATGAGATAATAGACATGCAAACAACTACATGGGAACAATATTAACATAGCCTACCTGAACTAAAGACACTGTAGCCTACTTGATACAGGAGCAGGGCTGATGCAAGACCGCTGCATCCATTCCAACAACTTCTAACGTGGTTGCATTTAACATTACTTGACTCCGGTCACAGAAATGTTACTCTTGCGTTATGCATTTTGGGCGGGTTTTCTTTTTCATTATTTGTACAGCTTATAATCAATTATGCGCACTCGTGGCAGCACATCCCTGGCGAGATTCGACCATTTTGATTTGTCACTCATTCATTTCAACATTTCGAACTCCAAAAAGCTTTTACGCACAATTACGGTTCCTATTATAGATGATACAAAAATGACTTCCTTTGTCATTTCTCAAACACAGTATGGGGACATTATGTGTAATAAAAATGTGTTACAAAAAATTCTGTATGTGGACTGTTATTAAAAAAGACCCTTTTATCGGCTCCAAAACAGACAGATAGATAGAACAAACACTGTAGACAGATATGGAGAGACAGACAGACAGAATGACAGACAGATAGATAGATGGGGGACAGACACACACACAAAGACAGACAGAGAGAGAGAGAGAGAGTGAGACTACTCTACTGATGTCACTCTGTACAGAAATGGTTAATTCTCATGTCATCTGACAGATATACAAATATTAACATAATCTATAAAGTACACCATTTAGCTATGGCACACATAAGGAGTTAATAACAGATTAATATGACACTAAACACTCCATTCGATGTCATTCACCCTGAGATAACATTTAGCCTGCTATATGATTCGGAGCATATATCACCATCACAGCTTCCCACTGTTTCATCAGACACAATGCATGCTGGGATTTTATTGTCATTCACATGAGCAACAATACACAGGGCTACCATGGGGATTTGTAGCGGCAGCTACTGTTACATTGTTCTTGCTTGAAATATTGGGGTGCTTTGCTCAATCTGGTAATCTGTAATGTGCCTGACCCTCACCGGTGTCATAATTATGACAAACACGGCAACAGAAGGCCACTAAAGAAAGACACAGTCTCTGCTGTGGGGGGGGGGGGGGGGGGGGGGGAACGGGTTAGACCAGGGGTCGGCAAATAGCGGGTCATTTTTTTTGACAATTCAATCGCGGGCCATCATCATCAGGCAAACCATGCTTTCCTACTGAAAGAAAAAATAATAAAACTTTATTAGCCTATATGCTACTCTATTTATAGGGCTATCATTAGCTACAGGCAACAAAATAAAAACAGCTCCTGTCATTCGTCATTCAACAGATAGGCTTAGCAACCTGAATAGCGAATGATTTGGCTATGCATTAGTAGAAGTTGCTTATTCTCGCAAGACATCCTCATGTTGTTTCTGTTTGGGATGTGTGAAACACTCAAGATTTTTAGCTAGCGAAGTGAAATGTCACTGTCCAAAGCGACGAAAAGAAAAGTTGTTAGCAAATGTAGGACGTACAAAGAAGAGTGGAAGGAAAGGTCTGCGTTCAGCCTACCTGAATTTATGAACATCCAACATCTCTCCACTTGCTAATTGGTGCTCTTTGTTAAGCGCTACGATACCTGTCTTTTGTAAAATGCGCTATACAAATAAAATTTAATTGAGTTTAATTTAATTTAAGCGCTGACGGCTGGATATACAAATGTATACAGAGCTGCAAGATCCTGGTTCAGGCACTTACAGTGAAGCAAAAAGTTACAAATGCGTTCCTCAACGCAGCATGGATTCTCACAACAACAGGCTGACGCAGAGGTTATTAGGAAATTATATTTCATTATTTGTGATAGGGGATTATACTGCCATAGAATAGCCTATTCATTCGCAGCTACAGAGCCTGCAGCTTTGAACATACGAGTCTTTGCTATTTAGTTTAATTAAGTAACGTGTGTAGGCATTAAGCTCCATTTTCCAACATTTTGAGCTTCTACTAGCAAATGAAACACTTTGTGTCAATCCACAGATTTATTTCCAATAAATACGCATCCCTCTAGCGCCTCCGGTTGATGGATATCCGTCATAGGACGGAAAACTTTAAGCCCTGTAGTTGGTTTGTGGATCCGGTTTAACTTCCTGTCTGTGCGCGCGTGCACGCACACGCACACACACACACACGCACACACACACACACACACACACACACACACACACACACACGCTGATAAATAGATTACTAATGATGATGAAACACACACAGCAGAAGAAAGGAGTAGATTAAAATGGCTTTAGAGAGATATTATGAAGAAGGCGCTTCCACGCCCCCATCCTCTCTCCCCCGCTTCCCTTCTTTCTGCGCCCCTCCCCCTTCACACTAAACATTCGCTTGGCTTAATTAAACCAAATAGCTTCTCATATCTGCCTATTAACATGTCTGCAACATTCGCTCGCACAATGGTGTTAAAGTCATTACGCTAAGCTGCAGCTAAGCAAATTAGGGCCCACATACTTTTTCCATTCTGTGCGCCTCACGGCCAAGCATATCAGCCAGGCTTCAGCAATGCGCCCTGCACAGACCAGACACAGTCACAGTTTTTTTTTTTTTTTTTTTGCACTGCGACAGAGCTGATAACACATTCCCAACACAATGGCGTCTAATTACCTGTCTCATTACTGGGCGGAATCACACAAATAAATGCAAAGAATCAAACAGATTCATTTGGAGATTGTTGTTCTTCAAACCTCGACAGTTTGGGGCGATGGTTTTTGAATGGGTGAAAGGGAGGCATACTTTGGTAGGCACTTCGAGCGCTCGTGGGAGTAGAAAAGTGCTAAAGAAATGCAGTCCATTTACCCTTGACAGTAGAGAAAAGGAGCGGTCGCTACAGTTAGCATTAGCGTTAGCACAGCGGGCAGAGGCGCTCCTGTTCTTCTGTCCTGGTGTTCAATCCTGCCCTCTCATGCCCTACATGCAGGGCCTGTTGTCAGAACATGACCTGGTACAATGGAGAACAAAAGGGGGTGATGTCACCACAGACCTCCTCTGGCCTTTCTCAGAGAGAGAGAGGGAGAGACAGGAAAAGAGGGAGAGAGAGAGAAAGAGAGGGAGATAGAGAGGAAGAACACCTCTGACCCTTTAACAGACAGAGTGAGGAGGACAAAGAGTGAGAGAGAGGGAAGGAGGGAAAAGAAGCTTCGGGATCTCACTGCAAAGTGTCCATGGTAACCGCGCATCATTAAGACAGGCATAGGGACATGGTTTCCATTTCCTCCACTCACCACATTATGCCACAGCGACAGGGAGCACACGTGCACTTTCTAAAAGCAACAATACAACAAGACTACTGCCTACTGGCCTACTGGTATACAGGGCTATAGCCTTATCTCACATGTGCACTTTGTCTTCTTAAAGCAGCAATACAACAAGGCTACTGCCTACTGGCCTGCAGCCTCATCTTACTTTGTTTTCTATTTTATCATTGGCCCCACCATTCCTGGATACTGCATTGCTCTGATATGGTGCCTATC
>JAGFZM010004393.1:8447-23492 GCA_017657215.1 Limnothrissa miodon
TTTTTTTTTTTCATCGGGTCGGGTCGGATTTGGGTCACGGTTCGACCATTTTTTTCGCGGGTCGGGCGGGGCGGTTCGGATCTCCTGATGGGTCGGGTTGGGGCGGGTTTTAAAAAAGCCTGACCCGCGCATCACTACCGCCTATATACCTTCCCTGTTATATACAATGATGAATGCTTTTATAAATATAAGTCTATGGACAGGAATCATATCACAGACATGCTGTCTCACTGGAGTGGTGTATGGCAGGTGTGCGTGAGAGTGTGTGTGTGTGTGACGGCAAAATCTGGCCCTCCGTCTGATGTAGCGGCAGAGAGAGTGGAGGTGAACAAGCTGAAGCGAAGGTGCTGTTGCCTTGGCGATGGGGAGGCGGAAGCGCTGAGATATTGGCCAGTCAGGATGACAAATTGTCTGACGCCACAGAGATGTGTGGACGTGCACAGATTTCACAAAAGCCACTGATAGCACAGAAAGCACATGTACCTAAGTGTGTGTGTGTGCGTGCGTGTGTGCGTGCGTGTATATACCTGTGTGTGTGTATGTCTGTGTGTGTGTGTGTTGTTCATGTGTGTGAGAAATGGCTTATGTGTGTTTGATTGCTACAGAAACAGAGAGAGAGAGAGGAAGAATGTTAATATAGAGAAATACTTAAATATGGAAACTATGCATCTTTTTTGCATTTTGAGGTTGCCACACCAGTCCTGCTCAGGCCAAGGCCCCTAACCTGATATAAACAGGGTTCTCCATCACATCCTTAAATAAGCATAGATCTATCTCAGTCCTATACCCGCACTCTCTCTCTCTCTCTAGCTATGTGTACTCTCCAAGAAAACCATTAGTTCTCTCCAATGTATTCATAATGCACCGTCATAACACTGTCTCTCCCTCTTTCTCTGCCTCGTTCTCTCTCTTCTCTCTCTCATTCTTATTATGTCCAAATTTACCCATCTCTCTCTCTCTCTCTCATCTCCTGATTTACCGATTCAGCACTCTGTATACCTGAATCTGTTTCTCATATTTTCTCTCGCTCTCTCTCTCTCTCTCTCTCTCTGGCAGACTACTTGTCCCCATTATAACCACCATCAGTGCATAGGAAACCACAGTCATTCTGTCATTCTGAGAAAACGTCATATTTATTTTCCTCATGTCATTTCCATGGACGCATCCATCTGTCTTCACCCACCCACCCTCTCCCTGTTACTCCCTTCCACATTTTTCCATTCGCCCATCTCTCTCTCTCTTGAAGTGTGGCACAAAAATAATTTCAAGAGCAATGTTTTCCTTCTTCTTTCAATGATTTAAAAGACACTGGTATATCATAACTGTCAGCTAGGTGCAGCAATGGTGATATTGTGAAAAGAGGTAAAGAAAAAAGAAAATCACTTCAACAACTTCCCAAAGTCAGCCACTGACAAAAGACTGCATATTTGGCAGAATTGTAACAATAACAGAGGACAAACAGACTCCACCAGCCTCTACAGATGACAATAATATATATATATTTTAAAAGAACATTAAAGATATGCTGACATACAAAAAAAGTCTTTCTGTTGGTTCCTGGAATATTAAGCAGAAGCAGAAATCGGTACAGGATAACTTGGAAAAACTGGCACAGGATAACTTGGAAAGATGTGACTGGAAGAAAGAGGACGGCCAAGGGCACAGAAATGGATGAGTCCTCACAGCCTGCTGAGGGTGAATCCTCAGGAACAAGTAGTCTCTTGGTCGCTACAGTACTTCATGGAAAAGCCAGGCCTTCAGAGAGACTTCACAGAGACTTTTCCAGGGAGTTCTATCCAGATGTCTGGGAGAGACTTTAAAACACAAAGCCTATAGGGCTCTTTTATTCTTCCTGATTACCTCTGATGACCTTTGAAGACCTTCTCTGACCTGATGACTCTGTGTGCTGTGCATAGGGCTTTGACTCAGAACTTCGTTATTCGAACATTATTCGAATATTTAAAAAAATAGAGATATTCGAACGAATATTAGACAGCCATAAATATTCGAACCTGTAGTGGGTATTATTTTCTGTAAACGTGTTAGCTTGAAAACGTTGTTTTAAATCAAGATGGGTTTTTTTCCCACCTAGTGACGTGAGTCGCGAACTCGTTATTGGTCATCTGGGCTCCTGTAGGTAAGGTTAGCGTTCTGGTTTGCGCCAATTAGGCTACATGCCAAAACAATGGCCGCGCCAAGAATGACTGAGGAGGTTGAAATCCACACACCTCAAAATTTGAAAAGCAACGTGTGGCGTTACTTTGGCTTTTCAAAGCAAGAGGGGAAAATCAGTAAGGACAAAGTGGTATGTAAAATATGTGGGACCAAACTCATGTACCACGCCACAACCAGAAATTTGAGGGCCCACTTGTTAACACTACACCCCGGCAAGCTGGAAGAGGAGGAGGGAGATGGATCAGGGACGAGGCAGGTCAGAATTGATTCCATACTATCTCCTTCACGAAGCCTCCCATATGTCCGTCAAAATAGAGCGACAGATTTACTGACACTTTTTGTTTGTGAAGATATAAGGCCCCTTAACTTGGTTTATGGGAACGGGTTTAAGGCTTTCATCCACGAGCTTGAGCCAAGATTTAAGATCCCCTGCTATAGGACCATCAATGATAAAATAACAAAGCTGTACACACAACCACACAACACAACCAAAGGTGCCATAACGGAAGTGCTGCACGGAGAAAAACTCACACTGACTACTGATGGATGGAGCTCTTTGGCTACAGAGTCATATGTTACGGTAACAGCACATTTCATCGACGAGAACTGGGAAATGAGAATTGTCATCCTTGACACGTTTGAACTTCAAACCATTCACACAGCAGCGAATGTCTCCACATGCATCGGAAATACTTTACGGGAGTACCACGTAGCAATGGACCATGTACTTGCTGTCGCCACAGACAATGCGGGCAATTATGTTAATGCTGTAGAGACACTTGGGGATCACGGATATTCCATGCATGGCTCACACTATTAACCTGGCAGCTAGAAAAGGGCTTGCACAGCGCTCCGTTGCAAAAACAGTCAGTCGCCTGAAGGCTGCCGCTCAGCATTTCAAGAACTCTGCTACAGACAGCTACCTTCTGGAGGCCAAGCAGAAGCTCCTTGGTCTCAAACCAGTCCAGCTCATTAACGACTGCCCCACCCGCTGGAATAGTACCTATGACATGATTTGTCGGGCAGCTGATCAACAAGACCCTGTTGCAGCGGCTACAATGGAGAAGAAACTAAGCCATTTGGAGCTGGAGAAGGTCAGTAAAAATATACTGGGTCTAACAATATGTTCCTATTGTTAACATTAATGTTTGCAAACGCAGTAACACGTATACGACTCGATAACGGTAGCAAAGCAAGTTGATGTGTGTTTCGTAAAGAAGTGTAGTTCAAGTGTCACATAGCCTAACTGCTTACGAGCTAGCAGTATAGCATGTTAGCTAGCTATCTAACGTAACAGAGACACTGGGATAAGCTTGTTGCTAATTGTGTATTTGTCCCACAGGTTAAAGACATGTTGAAGCCCTTCAAAGTAGCCACCCAGGCACTATCAACTGAAAACTACCCGGCAGCCTCAGCTATCCTCCCCCTGTAGTATGTGCTGCTGACACAACTCAGCCCCTCCACTGATGACCTGACAGCACTGAAAGAGATGAAAACAATAATGTCAACTGATCTGAACTCGCGCTATGACCCCGACAGAGATGCATTTTTGCTACTGAACACAGCTAGCTACCTCGAACCTTGTTTTCAAAGGCTAGTTCATTTAAACCAAGAGTCGCGGCAGGCAGTGCGAGAGAAGGCTCAGAGGGAGCTTGCAGAGCTCCGCAAACAGGAAGGCCAAGATGAGAAGACCACGACGGAGCCAAAGGCAGCACAGGGAAAATAATGCACTTAGCGCAATGGGGGACCTCTTTGGTGATGTGTACTCTCAACGCTCGGCAGAAGGTAATATTGAAGGTAATTATCGAGTGCATTTCATAACAACAAACTCGTTATATAACCCTACATTGTAAATATAAAAAGTGCATGATAAACAGTAGCCTAAAAAACACCTTAACAAAAGTTAATTTATTTTTAGCAGTCCGAAAGAATCAAGATGTGCTTCAAAGAGAAATGATGGCCTACGACAGTGAGCTCCGACTTCCGTCTTACAGCAAACCGCTGTCCTGGTGGAAGGACAGATGCTCCAAGAACCCCCATCTCGCCAAGCTGGCACGAGGATACCTGGCAATATGCGGGATATCCGTAAGGGCGGAATGAGTGTTTTCCACCGCGGGTAATATAGTCACAAAGAAACGCTCTTCTCTAGAGCCAGAAAATGTGAATCACCTTGTCTTCTTGGCGAATAACTTACTTACTTAAATACTCTGCAGCCACATAGCTCATAATAACGAGTTGTTGAGTTTTGTTGTCTTCTTTGCTCTGAACTCCTCCACTACCACTGTTTCACGTGTTTCCCCCATAGACTGTATAGGCGCCGGTGATGCGCATAGACGGTGACGCGTCACACACAAAATGTGTCATCAACTCCTTTTTACGTTTAAATTATTATTTATTCTGGTGTAAGGCCTTTTCTTATCATTGGAAGTATATATACCGGTACATAAAAAATATCGCCCAACCCTAAATCAGTCACATTTGGGTTTTTCCTCCATATTCAATGTTTCCTGATCCTCCATATATACGCCACCAGGGGTCAAGCCTCACAAGAGCATGGCCAAATGAATGTCATTCTTCCTGATGACCTTCTCTGACCTGCTCATTACATTACAGTATTTTGGAACGGCAAATAAGAGTGCCTACTGAAGCCAGCTTTGTTTCAATTGGGGAAGGGGGGGGATATGTTTCCATGTTCTTAATGTTGTGTCATTTGGGTTTTTCTTTTGAATTAAAGAACCCATAGAACACATTTTTTGACCATCATAAAATGTTCTTTGAGCCTCAATAATTGCGTATGCAAATTTGTGTGGCTGAAAAAGCTGTAGCTATTACATAGACTACAGTTTGTTTATAGCCTACCACCGAAGCAACAGGGGGCTGGACAAGAGACTGTTCCAAACAATTTTTGATTGGACCAAAGATTCTAGAGCAGAGCTCTTTGGATTGGACAATGTAATGGAGAGGGTGTAGCTTTGCGCTGTCTACGTAGACAGAGCACTAGTTTCAGATTGTTTTTTTTTTTAGCCCGGCAAAGTCTAGCCTGAAATTTGCATATAGATAGCCGGAAGATGGTGTTGGGAGTTTCGGTATGGTCCGTTGGATACCTTAAGCTACCTAAATTCAACAATAACAAGGTAAATGTGGTTTTGCATTCTATGGGCTCTTTAACTGTATCCAGATACAGTACTTTGTGCTATGGGGGGCCAGCCTCACAAAAGCACGGCCAAATGAATGTGCTATACATTGAGATCACTTTGCTTTGCCATCATGTGCTATGCTCAAGCTTTCCATACAGTACATGTGAGGCCTTAGGGCTTAATCTGCGTATCAGCAGGGAAAGACACCCATTATTTACAGCTCATCCGCCAGGTCCAGCCAGAGCTCAAGGACTTAGTGTGGAGTTCTCCACTGACTGGTACCAGCTCGGTTTGGTTCAGTTTGTGTTCAGTTCAGCCAACTGCCTTATTGCAACCGGTTGCTATGGCAACAAAACATTCAATGTGTACATGTCGTCATTTATTAGTGTTGGTTCAGCACACTTGGAAATCTCGACCAAGATGGTACCAATAATGGTAATGGGTACAAAGTATCAGGTACCAGATTTTAGTCAGGGAAACGCTGAATGATACAATTACTTTTCACATTGCTGTTGTTGTTTTTTCCCTATAACACTACGAGATGCTTGATAAACAGGTTCCGGCTATATTGCCCCCACCACTTCAGCAGCCCATTTAACACCACTTGAAGAATACCAGTGCATGTGAATACCAGGAAGTAAATGTTTGAGAGTAACAAAGGTAAAGGAAGTGTAGGAAAAAACACACAGTAATGGGAAACGAATGGGCCAATAAACCATCATATTTTGCTGTTATTCACAGTCTATTATAGTGATATTATAGTGGAATTCAGCACCTTCTGTTGTTGTCTGTTTTTCTAATCCTGATACAATAACATGTCTGATAAACAGCTTCAAGTGCTACTTATCCAATCCACACATAACACACACAAACACACTGTTTACCCTGTATGGGCAGGCCATGTGTGGCTGAAGCCTGGTGGAACTTCAAAGCTGAACCACCAGATGACATGGTAAGCTACATGGTATGTAAACAGACACAAAAACACACACACTCTGAGTCCAGTTCATGTACAGGCAGACGGCAGCATGGGGAGATCTAACAGCTTTGGGATCCCTCTCTGAGCATCGCCAGGATGCTAGGGACCCTCCTTCTTCCTCCATACCTCCCTCTCTTTCCCCCTCTTTCTCTTTCCCTTTTATCTGGCTGATGCCCATTTGCCCAGAGAACTGGGATTCCACCCAAAGCACAGCAGGAATGTGGAGCAGGTGCCCAATACACACACACAAACACACACACTACTGCCAGGATGTTGATGCCACTGCCTGATGTTGCTAGCACACAAAAATGTACAAAATTCTCAGTTTGCTTCCTCAGCTCATCCATCCATCCATTCATTCATCCATCCATCCATCCATCACTAAATCAATTCCATTGAATATACAGACAGTATGAAATGCTACACAGTATAAACTGCATACCTTGGAGTTGTCGTAAGCATGAAGCAAGGTGACTAAATGTGAATGTTGTTCCATTGTTCAAAATTTTTTTTGTGAAATTGAACAATCACCGTGCCACCAATGTGTGGAATCTCAGATAAGGTAATTAATGTTCAAAAAGATGATGTATCTGCATCTGCAGGGACAGCACAGTTGTCTGTGTGAGTGTGTGTGTGTGCGTGTGTGTGTGCGTGCGTGTGTGTGTGTTTGTAGGGGTTTAACCCCCACCGCACTGCCTCACAGCAGGAAAGCTGGAACGCTAGGATGTAGAACAGGGGATGAGGAGAACTCTGCCGAGGCTTCCTGCCGATTAATGGGGAGGCTAGACCAGATATGTTACGGCTGCGTCAAGTCTGGTTAAGTCAAAGACGCAACTGACGTAACAATTAGCTCCTCCTATAACCGATGGAACTGGCAAAACCAAAAGTGGCAAAGCTGTGAACATTGAAAATAAATAGACAAGTCTTTTCAATGTATGTTTGACATTGCTTAACTTAACGGAATGCATCCAGTGTAGCCCTAGGCTAAAGGGTTCCGACATCTCTAGAACTGGTGCTTCCTATGGTCTAAGGCAGGATCCTATGGTCTTTTTTGCATGGATAGCCACTTTTACAATTTTTTTTTAGATGAGCCACGTCAAGATGGTTTTAAGTAAAAGCTTGAATATTTTACTTTACAGTTCATTTTATTTAACAGTCATTTCATATACATTGTCTGCTAGTTTTAGTAGTGAGGTAATGCAAGAAGTAACTTAAAATATATAAATGACAGAATTATCCTTATGTGGGCTAAACTCCTCCTAGTGTCCTTTGGCAACATCGGCAAAAGAGCCACTGGTGGCTCGCGAGCCCCACGTTCCCGACCCAGGGTCTAAGGGTTCTAATGCTGTGTTCCAAGGGTTCCAATTGCATTAGATAACTAAACTTGATCTGGTCAGACAGAGATGACACTGTTCTCACAGTGTGAGCTTGCTAAGCAGACATTATTCTCATCTCACATAAAAGTCTGAATCTAAAGGGAGATGGAAAAGCTCAGGTAGTGTTTCTTCAAAAACAACATGTCCTAAAGAGGTGCAACTTGAAACTCCACACTTAAAAAGGGGGAAAAATGTGTGTGTGTGTGTGTGTGTGTGTGTGTGTGTACATGCATGTGTTTGTGCGTGTGTGAGTGTGAGAGAGCATGCGTGTGTGTGCGTGTGTGTGTGAGCACGAGTGTGTAGAATAGAGTACAAAGTAGCGAACTGTGATTTTTTTCTGTCCCATATGAGGCAGTGTTTGAGGTGGATGGATCCCAAGCTGCTTGTTTTGGACTCAGCGCCTTTTTTCCTGCTGGCCTCCCAGACACACCTGGCTTTTCCATCCACATGTCAACATCTGGAACATCACTAGCAGATTGAAGAACGCGGCACTGAAGAGCCTCACATGGCCTTCCATTTCGGTTATATATATACCTGGGAGTCAGTATTGGAAGCACAACACGTGTGGAAAAGAAAACAGCATCTCTCTGGGCTTCATGCAACTCTGGTGATTCATGGGTAGGATTTGCAACTATGGAATTAGCAGACTTGATGTCTACCTGCTGTAAGATACAGGCTTCTTGGGACATTGTGTGAGTGTGTGTGTGTGTGTGTCTGTCTGTGTGTGTGTGTGTGTGTGTGTGTGTGTGTGTGTGTGTGTTGAAAAAAAAAATGTATGCACAGAGCCGGTGTAAATATGAAACTGTGTGTGTGTGAGACAGATCCTGTTTCACTTAAGAGTAGTAAATTTACACACACACACACACACACACACACACACACACTACTGCCAGGATGCTACCAGTGCCTGATGTTGCCATCAAACTAAAATTCACCAAATGCACAGTAAAGAGAGTCTATTTCATTGTCCTTTTGTTCGCTCCCTCATTCAGATAGATAGATAGATAGATAGATAGATAGATGCTACATTGATCCCCAAGGGGAAATTCTGTCCTTCATCCATCCATCCATTCATCCATCAATCACTCAATCAATCACTACATCAATAATTTCTTTTTTTCTTTCTTTCTTTCTTTCATCCATCATTCAATACAATTCATTTATTCATTCCACCCAATGTACAGAGAGTATGAAATGTTATATAGTATAAACTGCATAGCTTGGAGATGTCGTAAGCATGGGTGACTGAATGTGAATGTAGTTCATTGTTCAAAAAAGAATTCACCAACAATGTGTGGCACCTCAGATTAGGGCTGCACGATCTTGAGAAAAAAACTAATTGCGTTTTTTTCTGACAAATATTGCAATTGCGATGAGATTTTCGATTTTTAAGTGCATAAAACCTAAAATTATGAATAAAATATGTTGTTACTTTTACGACACAGGGGGTTAAATAAACTACATACATCAGGGATGTGATTGGCCAAGGACAAAAAAGCAGGAAAATATGTAGACCCATAATGCAACCCATATGTGCTGTGGTATGGTGTGGCACGAGGTGCAGACACTATACCCAGTAACCTCATTTTAACACTTTTAATGAAAAATGCAATGTGCATATGTGCATATTTTAGCCAATAAACAAACTGCAGTACACATACCCAGTATACTGACATTGTTATTATGCAGCATGTATGATAATGACTATTATCATAGTCCTTCATCATTATCAATGTTGATATTATTATGTTGTCTTCAGTAAAACGCCTCAAATGTAGCAAGTTGTCAAGTTGTAGGCATCAAAGATTCTAGTGCTGTCCACCAGAAGACAGTGTCATATACAGTCTATGGGCAGTGTATGACTCTGTTACTATGGTTACATAAACATCAAATTTGGTAGGCCTGTAAGATCAGAATTCTGGTTAAAACAGTTTTAAAAAGATCTGAATAATAGCTTACGTGTGTGGAAGAGTATTGGAAGTGCATACCGGAATATTCCTAAACACGTTATTATATTCCGGTTAGATCAATGTCGCCTACAAAGTTGTATCGTGCCATTATTCCATATGTCTATGGGCATATTCCCTGCATTTGAAATGAGTCAGGGTCAATAGACTATACACAGACTAAATGTTTAGTATGCGGCTGTTAAAATTATTGAGCAAACAAGCTATTTAGTGTTGGAGTGAAGGAATACAAAATCATCAAGAGTTTGCATGATCTTACTACAGAAGCAGAGCTGACCATGAATAGCCTTTCTAATGAGCGCGAGATTAACATATTAAAAAAAAAAACCCGGAATGAGTTTAAAAACAAAACGCATTAGCAAAAAAAATAATACCCATAACAGATTCTAATTTTAGGCTTTTTTAATATTTGAATTATATTCGAATACCGACGTTTCATTGTCAAAGCCCAAGTTCAGGCAGATTCATCATCAATTACATTAAGCAACAGAGACGATGCAGAAAACGTTAGCAGAAACTATGGCGCTCAGAAGATTATTTTATAGGCTAAGGCCACACCAATAAAATTAGTTGGTTCTCGCATTTTTTCAGGAAAAATATGGAGCGAGCAAGCGAAATAAAAATAAAAAAATGTTCTGAAGGTAAATTAGCACATTCACAGTTAATGTTCATTAAAGACATTTACTCATGTGATTAGGAAAAACTAAATATGGCCTAATTTATAAACTTAACTTTCACACCTCACAGCACACTTTTTGTCATGCAGGTTTTAGGCAATGTACAAAAATTCATAATTCTGTCATTCTATGTTATGTAAAGGTTTGTCATTTATTTAAGAGTTTGTGAATCTAAGCACCAAGCAGGCTGGCTGTGGAATTGAGGTATGACATACAATGTAGACTACCTCCTGTAGCCTACGTTCAAACCCATTTTGTTACAGTTCATCACAGGGCATTAGAACGTCAAAATTGCATTGATTCACCAGATAGCAATTAGATAGTGACTAAAACTCAGTGATCAGCGCAACAGAGATGAATATTCATCAACGTGCAGTCACGTGAATCTAGAAAAGAGACGATTTTTTTGCATGAGAAACAGAAGCGTGTGTGTGTGCGCGCGCGAGGATGTGAGTAGGCACATGCTATTCATTTATTTATTGATTGATTTTGATGGTGGACCACTTTGAATGGGTTTTTTTTTGCCTCTCAATCAATGAAATATCAAACTCACCTCCATAGAGTTGCACAAGCAGACTGCTCTCGGAACCGTGAGTAGCCTACAACTGCGCAAACTTCTCATGTCTCTTGTCTCTTGCGCTCTGAAATGAATTGCACGATTTGGTTTTCGACATCACGTGAACGCAGCATGCTGTTTTTTTTCAGTATTATAGCTATCAGCCATGGTGTTTTTTATGTTCGTGTGAGTTCGAATTCAATTTTATTTTTATTTCATTTTGCATTTTTTTCAAGCAGCGAATCCGAGAACCAACTAATTTTATTGGTGTGGCCTAAATTATGGATATGATACGTCATTTCGCTGGTCTCTACTGCTCAAAGTGAAGGCATTCTTTAGGCCCACTTCAGAGACGGGCAACTCTGCGCATAGAATTAGACTTGTATATCTATGGCTCTGTGCTTCGGAAGGATGTGCTCGCGAAGCTCCAACTAGAGAGCAAGTACCAAACTAGCCATAGCGTTGTAATTGATGCAACAAAAAATAAAAATTTCTGCCTACCGACAATAAATAAAGGCCTGCGTAAAATTAATAAGGCCTGGGCTTTGGGTAGCCTATTCTAAGAAAATAAATGTCCGGTCCATATAATTTCAGGAAATACGGTAGGCAAGCTATTTCTGAGATTCACTCAATTCAATCTTGATTCACTCAATTCAATCTTGATTCAATCTTCAATCATATGAGATAATAGACATGCAAACAACTACATGGGAACAATATTAACATAGCCTACCTGAACTAAAGACACTGTAGCCTACTTGATACAGGAGCAGGGCTGATGCAAGACCGCTGCATCCATTCCAACAACTTCTAACGTGGTTGCATTTAACATTACTTGACTCCGGTCACAGAAATGTTACTCTTGCGTTATGCATTTTGGGCGGGTTTTCTTTTTCATTATTTGTACAGCTTATAATCAATTATGCGCACTCGTGGCAGCACATCCCTGGCGAGATTCGACCATTTTGATTTGTCACTCATTCATTTCAACATTTCGAACTCCAAAAAGCTTTTACGCACAATTACGGTTCCTATTATAGATGATACAAAAATGACTTCCTTTGTCATTTCTCAAACACAGTATGGGGACATTATGTGTAATAAAAATGTGTTACAAAAAATTCTGTATGTGGACTGTTATTAAAAAAGACCCTTTTATCGGCTCCAAAACAGACAGATAGATAGAACAAACACTGTAGACAGATATGGAGAGACAGACAGACAGAATGACAGACAGATAGATAGATGGGGGACAGACACACACACAAAGACAGACAGAGAGAGAGAGAGAGAGTGAGACTACTCTACTGATGTCACTCTGTACAGAAATGGTTAATTCTCATGTCATCTGACAGATATACAAATATTAACATAATCTATAAAGTACACCATTTAGCTATGGCACACATAAGGAGTTAATAACAGATTAATATGACACTAAACACTCCATTCGATGTCATTCACCCTGAGATAACATTTAGCCTGCTATATGATTCGGAGCATATATCACCATCACAGCTTCCCACTGTTTCATCAGACACAATGCATGCTGGGATTTTATTGTCATTCACATGAGCAACAATACACAGGGCTACCATGGGGATTTGTAGCGGCAGCTACTGTTACATTGTTCTTGCTTGAAATATTGGGGTGCTTTGCTCAATCTGGTAATCTGTAATGTGCCTGACCCTCACCGGTGTCATAATTATGACAAACACGGCAACAGAAGGCCACTAAAGAAAGACACAGTCTCTGCTGTGGGGGGGGGGGGGGGGGGGGGGGAACGGGTTAGACCAGGGGTCGGCAAATAGCGGGTCATTTTTTTTGACAATTCAATCGCGGGCCATCATCATCAGGCAAACCATGCTTTCCTACTGAAAGAAAAAATAATAAAACTTTATTAGCCTATATGCTACTCTATTTATAGGGCTATCATTAGCTACAGGCAACAAAATAAAAACAGCTCCTGTCATTCGTCATTCAACAGATAGGCTTAGCAACCTGAATAGCGAATGATTTGGCTATGCATTAGTAGAAGTTGCTTATTCTCGCAAGACATCCTCATGTTGTTTCTGTTTGGGATGTGTGAAACACTCAAGATTTTTAGCTAGCGAAGTGAAATGTCACTGTCCAAAGCGACGAAAAGAAAAGTTGTTAGCAAATGTAGGACGTACAAAGAAGAGTGGAAGGAAAGGTCTGCGTTCAGCCTACCTGAATTTATGAACATCCAACATCTCTCCACTTGCTAATTGGTGCTCTTTGTTAAGCGCTACGATACCTGTCTTTTGTAAAATGCGCTATACAAATAAAATTTAATTGAGTTTAATTTAATTTAAGCGCTGACGGCTGGATATACAAATGTATACAGAGCTGCAAGATCCTGGTTCAGGCACTTACAGTGAAGCAAAAAGTTACAAATGCGTTCCTCAACGCAGCATGGATTCTCACAACAACAGGCTGACGCAGAGGTTATTAGGAAATTATATTTCATTATTTGTGATAGGGGATTATACTGCCATAGAATAGCCTATTCATTCGCAGCTACAGAGCCTGCAGCTTTGAACATACGAGTCTTTGCTATTTAGTTTAATTAAGTAACGTGTGTAGGCATTAAGCTCCATTTTCCAACATTTTGAGCTTCTACTAGCAAATGAAACACTTTGTGTCAATCCACAGATTTATTTCCAATAAATACGCATCCCTCTAGCGCCTCCGGTTGATGGATATCCGTCATAGGACGGAAAACTTTAAGCCCTGTAGTTGGTTTGTGGATCCGGTTTAACTTCCTGTCTGTGCGCGCGTGCACGCACACGCACACACACACACACGCACACACACACACACACACACACACACACACACACACACACGCTGATAAATAGATTACTAATGATGATGAAACACACACAGCAGAAGAAAGGAGTAGATTAAAATGGCTTTAGAGAGATATTATGAAGAAGGCGCTTCCACGCCCCCATCCTCTCTCCCCCGCTTCCCTTCTTTCTGCGCCCCTCCCCCTTCACACTAAACATTCGCTTGGCTTAATTAAACCAAATAGCTTCTCATATCTGCCTATTAACATGTCTGCAACATTCGCTCGCACAATGGTGTTAAAGTCATTACGCTAAGCTGCAGCTAAGCAAATTAGGGCCCACATACTTTTTCCATTCTGTGCGCCTCACGGCCAAGCATATCAGCCAGGCTTCAGCAATGCGCCCTGCACAGACCAGACACAGTCACAGTTTTTTTTTTTTTTTTTTTGCACTGCGACAGAGCTGATAACACATTCCCAACACAATGGCGTCTAATTACCTGTCTCATTACTGGGCGGAATCACACAAATAAATGCAAAGAATCAAACAGATTCATTTGGAGATTGTTGTTCTTCAAACCTCGACAGTTTGGGGCGATGGTTTTTGAATGGGTGAAAGGGAGGCATACTTTGGTAGGCACTTCGAGCGCTCGTGGGAGTAGAAAAGTGCTAAAGAAATGCAGTCCATTTACCCTTGACAGTAGAGAAAAGGAGCGGTCGCTACAGTTAGCATTAGCGTTAGCACAGCGGGCAGAGGCGCTCCTGTTCTTCTGTCCTGGTGTTCAATCCTGCCCTCTCATGCCCTACATGCAGGGCCTGTTGTCAGAACATGACCTGGTACAATGGAGAACAAAAGGGGGTGATGTCACCACAGACCTCCTCTGGCCTTTCTCAGAGAGAGAGAGGGAGAGACAGGAAAAGAGGGAGAGAGAGAGAAAGAGAGGGAGATAGAGAGGAAGAACACCTCTGACCCTTTAACAGACAGAGTGAGGAGGACAAAGAGTGAGAGAGAGGGAAGGAGGGAAAAGAAGCTTCGGGATCTCACTGCAAAGTGTCCATGGTAACCGCGCATCATTAAGACAGGCATAGGGACATGGTTTCCATTTCCTCCACTCACCACATTATGCCACAGCGACAGGGAGCACACGTGCACTTTCTAAAAGCAACAATACAACAAGACTACTGCCTACTGGCCTACTGGTATACAGGGCTATAGCCTTATCTCACATGTGCACTTTGTCTTCTTAAAGCAGCAATACAACAAGGCTACTGCCTACTGGCCTGCAGCCTCATCTTACTTTGTTTTCTATTTTATCATCGGCCCCACCATTCCTGGATACTGCATTGCTCTGATATGGTGCCTATC
>JAGFZM010004394.1:0-11480 GCA_017657215.1 Limnothrissa miodon
GTGGGGCAAGCAGTATAAATAAACACACACACACACACACACAAACCCCACACACATACAAACACACACACATACAGTACAAACACACACACACACTTACAATACACTTGTTCGTCGGAACGCAATATTCCATGAAGGTACAGTCTGTATAAACTGTCTTTTTAATAAAGTACCGGTGTACTTTCAAAGTTCTCATTGTCTCGTTTTAAATGTCAGGGCCCTTAGAAGTCCACCAATGAAGTGTGGAGTTACTTTGAACCTTTTTAATTGTGTATAAATAGTGATTTAGCTGCATAGGCAGTGATGCCCCTATAGCTAGCAGTGTAAGGCTAATGAAAGCTTCGGCTAAAAACGGTTTAATGTGGAATGCTGGGGGTGAACGGAGGTGGCAATTGGATATATGTTTGTACTCGGTAACATCTTCCAGTACAGCCCAGGTCCAAACCACACCGGATTTCTCCTTTAAGGAGACAGATTCATGCACATATTTCACTAGTTCATGCTCTGCTAAGTCTCCATGAGGGAGGCACTAAATGAGTTCTGGTTAAGTAGAAAAGAAAAGCAGAAAAGAGGGTGTGGGCAATTTCCTGAACTGAAGTTATAAAAATTAAAATATGTAAATAGATCTTTATATATAAAAATATGTTTGATGTCAAGCACCAATTAGTGCTTAGTGCATAATTCTTATTCTTGTCACATGGCTGGTGCTTTGAGGTGTTTGCACACACAGACACACACACACAGACACAGTTGGGATGCCACACAGTGGCATATGGGTCAAGCTCCTTTCAGAGTAGATGTCATATCTGATGGCCTCCTAGCCTTAAGGCCTAGAGGGAGGTTTGGCGAGTATGTGTGTGTTTTTGTGTATGTGTGTGAGAGTGAGTATGTGTGTGTGTGTGTGTGTGTCTGTATATGTATATGTATGCATGATGGAAAATGTAGGGTGTGAGATTAGTGACCTGTGGTTTGAGGTATGGACTCACACATGCGTACACACACAGACACACACACACACACACACACACACTTAAACAGATGGAGTATGGGGTGAACATGCAGTCTGCAGCGTGTAGAGCAGGGGTCGGCAAATAAGTTTGGACCGGGGCCAATTTTTTTTTATCAATTTAATCACGGGCCATCATCATCATCAGGCAAACCATGCTTTCCTAAAAAAAACTTTATCATAGGCCTAGGCAACAAAATGAAAGAAAAAAATTTACATTAATTTAAAATGACTGCAGCAGCTCCTTGGCTATGCATTAGTAAAGTTAATTCTCGCTTGACATCCTGATGATGTTGTTTCTGTTTGGGATGTGTGAAACACTCAAGTTAAAGCAAAAGTTGTTAGCGGATGTAGGACGTACAAAGAAGAGTGGAAGGAAAGGTCTGCGTTCAGCCTACCTGAATTCAAGCTTGGCCAATCTTGGCATCCCGCAAAGAGGTTGTAGCCGTTTGCAAAGAATATATTGGAAGGCACCATGAGAAGACGCATGGCCACTTCAAAAAAAGCATATGCACTTGCTAATTTGTGCTCTTGCGCTATGAGACCTGCCTTCTGTAAAATGCGCTATACAAATAAAATTGAATTGAATTGATGCACTGACGGCTGGATATACACACAGCTGTAAGATCCTCCTTCGGGCACTTGTTTTTGACAGCAAATATTATACTTTTTTTTTTTTAATCAACCCCTTCTGGCGGGCCAGATATTATTGACAGCAGGCCAATTATGGTGTGTGTGTGTGTGCGTGTTTGAGTGAGAGAGAGACAGTAGTGAGGTGTGTGTGTGAGAGAGAGAGTGTGTGTGAATATGTGTGTATGTTTGAGTGTGTGTGCGTTGAGATTGAGTGTGTGTGTGTGTGTGTGTGTGTGTGTGTGTGTGTGCGCGTGTGTCTGTGTGTGTGTGTGTGTGTGTGTGTGTGTGTGTGTGTGTGTACATACAGACATAGAGTGAATTGGGGAGGTGGGAGTAGTGTAGCGTGTTATCAGGTCCTCTGGGTATAATTGGGTTTAAAGAGGCATACGAGTGAATGAACAGAGTCGTCTGGTTTGGGGCAATTTCCACTTCTGTAGCCCCAGTGTTAAGAGCATGAGGAACACAATTGAAATATCAGTCCAACGTAACACACTGCCAGTCTTAGGGTAGCCGCACAACACAGTCTGACATGTTATTGCTGTGTGTGTGTGTGTGTGTGTGTGTGTGTGTGTGTGTGTATGTATGAAAGAGAGAGAGAGGGGTCACACTTTATAGACTTTCTGCAATTACTGTGATGTGTGTGTGTATGTGTGGCCACACAGCAAAGAAGGACGCCTCTGGGTTAAAGTGCCAGAAGAGAACATTCTGCTTTCTGAGGAAGCAATCAGTGGTACTAACGTATCGAGGTGCTGAGGCAGTCTGAATAAAACGAATGCTGCAAACTCCTGCATTCTGCCTTCTGCCTTTTGCCTAGTGTTGAAGGCAGCATGGATGTGTGCCTGAGTGTGTATGTGTGTGTCTGCGCGTGTGTTTGTGCATGTGCGTGCGTGCGTGTTTGTGCATGTGTCCGTGTGTGTGCGTGTCTGTGTGTGTTTCTCTGTGTGTGCTTTTGGACATATGTGTGGAGGCCAAAAGCTGGGGGGCATGCAGTTGCTTCCTTCTTTAGAAGGGAAACACCAAAGCACTTGAAATGACTGTCCATCAGTACACAATCAACAATAAAGCACCACACACACACACACACACACACCAATCAACAGATCAGGCAGCACACACACAAACAAAGACACCTGACTCAATCAACAGACCATCAGGCACCACACACACACATCTGACACAGACAGACACCTGACTCAAACAACAGACATTTACGCTGCTGGCACTCACACAAACACACCTACACACATGACTTCATCAAAACACAATCAGACACCCCCCCCCCCCCTCCAACCACACATACACACAGTTTGTGTGTGAGATGAAGGGCACGCTACAATAACAAAGGAAGAATGTGGTCACACACAGCTGAGACTCCCTTGGAGTTCAAACACTTCACTCAAACTTGTCTACCACACCCCATGCAGCTGTGGAAGTCAAAGTGTGTGTGTGTGTGTGTGTGTGTGTGTGTGTGTGTGTGTGTGTTTGTGTGTCTGAGCTGTCCATGTATGTGTAGTTGTACTGTGAGACCTGTGTGTGTGTGTGTGTGTGTGTGTGTGTGTGGGGGGGGAGTGAATATGAGTATCATTGCTTTCCCCTCCATGACCTTGCTTCCATAACTCATATAGCTTTGGCCTTGATGGTAAGTTGGTGTGTGTGTGTGTGTGTGTATATATATATATCTGTATGTGAGTGTGTGTATGCTTGTGTGCAAATGTGCATGTCTGAGACACAGAAAGAGATGTGATATTTCACTCTGTCTAATGCGTCCGGTGGAGAGGTTAACCTCAGTCTCACCCTGCACACACACACACACGCACACACACACACACGCACGCAGGTCTTCACACAAAAATAATTGTATTTTCAAAGGATGGGATTATTGATTCCACGGAGGAGCCGGGGAGCGATGATCAAATGTTGATTTCCAATGGCAGATGAGCGGACGGTAAAGCGGTAAAGCGGTAAGGCTCACGCCGTGCAGCCATGATGGGAATTTTACAGTTGAGAGAGTTGGCCTCGGAGTCGACGATAAAACCCCCCACTTAAACCTGCTCGGGATGGTCAATGGTTGTCTCCTTCACTACTCCCATCAGTGTGTGTGAGTGTGTGTGTGCGTGCGTGCATGTGTGTGTGTGTGTGTGTTTGTGCATGTATGCGTGAGTGTGTGTACCGTATCCTTGTCATTTAAAATTTCCTTAAGGTACAAAAAGTGCATTCCACTGTGTCTTTGCACTCTTTTAAACCTTGTTTTAGAATTAATGTAAAAAATGAAAGAAGAATGTAAAACAGAAAGAAGAAAGAGAATGAGAGTGAAAAGAAAGCATGAGGAGGAGGACGGGAAGAAGCATAAATGCGGCCTGTGCCTTTAAGAGCGAAGACACATATCAAGGAATTCAATTCCATTTGGGGCAGAACAATTTAATTTTGCCCCCTTTATATGCCACTCTATTGTTGTATTTATAAGATCTCACGCCCAGGCCCCCCATAATCAGCCCAGGCCAATATGGAGGCAGCAATTGAATCTGTGTCATACATAAAAGATGTGGGAGGTCACCATGAATCTACTGGATAACGGGCAGCCATCTGGCGCAGTTGCTTCTTGCGCTGGATGAGCCAATCAATATCACTGTCGGCCTCAGCACGGAAAACAAACCAGGGGTGTGTGCGTGTGTGTGTGTGCGTGTGTATATGTGTGAGTGTTTGGACGTGTGTCTGTGTGTGTGTGCGTGTGTGTGTGTGAGTGAAATGTCTCCCTGCTGCGGATCACTGACAGTAGCAAACCAAAGCAGTCTGAGCTAAGCCTCATTGCTGCCCATTGCTTCAGAGCACAAACCCAAGGAGGCTCATAGAGTGGCTGCAGATTGGCCAGTCTTTCAGAGACACACTGAGAATTAAGCCCATCGGTGCAGGCCATGGGCTGTGAGTGTGTGTGTGTGTATGTGTGTGTGAGCAGGAATGTGTGTGGGAGTGTGTGTGTGTGTATGGATGTGTGTGAGGATATACACTGTGACGACAGCTGTTGATTGAATTTGTGTGTGTGTGTGTGTGTGTGTGTGTGTGTGAGTGAGTGAGTGAGTGAGTGAGTGAGTGAGTGAGTGAGTGACTGAGTGACTGAGTGAGTGACTGAGTGAGTGAGTGAGTGAGTGAGTGAGAGAGAGAGAGAGAGAGTTTATACAACTACAAATACTACAGGGCATGGGAACACGTATACCTATCCTAACTACACACATACACACACACAATGTTTGTGAGCTGCCCCTCCAGCCAATTCTCTCAGCATGAATATATAACAGCGTCAGATTATATGGGGAGTTTGTGTGGGTGGAATGTCAAGTTTTCACCTCACTGACCAAAGCACAGAGGGAATATCATTTTGTGCGCACACAACACAACACAACACAACACACACAAACCAATTATAGCATGTAACATGCCTAAAATAACACTCAGAACCACAGCCTTAGTACAGGCAGTATGTTAGAACCACAGCCTTAGCACAGGCAGTATGTTAGAACCACAGCCTTAGCACAGGCAGTATGTTAGAACCGGTTAGAACGGACAGCCTTCAATCTGGCAGTATGTTAGAACTAACAGCCTTTACACAAGCGGTATGGCAGCCTTTACACAGATGGTACAGTTTGTTAGAATAGGCAGCCTTACAGGTTGTGTTGTGCTTTGTGACTCAGATTAACACCTGGGTAGTATGTTAGAACTGACAGCCCTCATACAGGCAGTTTTCTAATTCAGTAAATTCAATCACAGTCTTCACACAGGTAGTATGTTAGAACAATAAATCCCACCCACTTTTGAGCGCTAAAAATTCAGCCTGTAGTCTCCTCATTGAGTAAACTATATATTTACAGTATAGAGTACTACATTTTTTTTACCTAGCATTTCTACATAGTGTAGTGACAATAAAGTTTAATCTAATCTAGTGACAGCCAGATAAGCAGCACTTCTTTCTCTGGCATTCACGGCTCTGATTGGCTGTAAGTCTTGCAGAGACTTTTAGTTGAAACACTCCCCATAATCCAATACTAATAATCCAAATAACCTTTTACTATACTAAAACACTGATAGGGGATAAGTCTGCCTCCGCAAGGTTAGTTTTAATGGCTGCTCAACTCCAGGAAAATAAAGGAACATTACATTTTACGATAATACTTAATAACATTTTACGATAAGGCCTTAAAGAAATGCTGTGCAGTCTATTCATTACAAGAAAACACTATTTGTTTTTTTTTTCTTTTGCTTGCTGGTAAACAACAATTCTGTTATCTATTGCAATGCACGTCATAATTTTCTACAATAAATAAATTAGCTGAGCATAAAGAAACGCCACATAAAGAGATACAATCATAACAATGGAAAATATAATCTCGCGCCCCAAAAAGTGTCTGGCCGCGGTCTGGTCACGGATTAGCATCGCCCCGGACAGAGCTTAATAGTGTGCAATATGCTAATCCGGTCCGCAGGCTAGAGAGATAGAGCAAGTCTGTGTAAAATTAGCCGGGACATTTAGATGGCCTTTTCCTCATTGATGGCTACAGCATGATTTATTAGGCTGCCGCTGCATGTTCTCTGCTGTCTGCACCAACCTGCCCCCCTATCTGCTCACACATCAAATTAGGAGGGGGGTGTGAGTGTGTGTGTTTCTCTCTGTGTGTGTGGTGTGTGTAAGTAGGCCTATGAGTGTGTGTGTGTGTGTGTGTGTGTGTGTGTGTGGGGGGGGGTGGTGAGTGCGTGTGTGTGTCAAGGGACCTCAGCTAGTGCTAATTAAAAAATAAGTTTTATAATACTAACCCTAAAAGCCTCCTCTGGGAACACCAATGGGATTAAAATACATTAAAAATAACAACAACAACAATTTTCTCGGCAGAAACCGCAAAGTGGACTTGACCCTCGTCATCACTGTTTTGTCATCTGCTGCTGACAAAAGTCTGACTGTCTGCACCTTTTGTTTTACATTAAAATACTAAAGGACTGTGCTACAAAAGTGCTTTTTGATTTCATTTTCTATAGGCTGGCTATGGTATGTTGGTATGATAAGCTATTTGGGATAAGATATGCATGTCACTAAAAAAATGATGAGGGAAATAATGATTAGGTCATAACAGCATGGCAAAGACCACACACACACACACACACACACACACACACACACACACACACATATTGTGTCCATCATGTGCATGAAATCATAAGGAGTTTAGTAGGCTGGCATGAAAGTACTAACAACCTTAAGTGGAATAAACCAAAATGCCTTCATAAAAAATTAGTGTAAATGTGAGTGTGTGTGTGTGTGTTTGTGTGTGTGTGTAGGTGAGTGTGTGTATGCCTCGAGTTCTGTCACATGTTGCTGAGAAAACTTAATTTTCTTCAAGTAGGAAACTTGTGTGTGTGTGTGTGTGGGGGGGGGGGGGGGGGGGGGGGGGGGGGGGGGGGTACATCAGAGTGCTGGTAAGCGGAGGTGAGACACAGACATTTTAATTTAGTCGTCCTTCACCCCCACCCCCCCTTCTCTCTCTCTCTCTCTCTCTGACTGTCTGCTTATTCACTTCCCAGCCTCTGAAGGTGAATCAAAGTCTTTAGCATGTATGTCTGTGTGTCTGTGTGTGTCTCCACTAGGTTTCCAAGCCCCCAAATCCAGCATTTTGATAAATATTGCAGCGACTGTTCATCCGCTTTCCATGCGATACAGAGTACATCCTGATCTTGGCTATGTGGTAAAACTAGAGTGTGTGTGTGTGTGTGTATCTGTGTGTGTTTGTGCGTCTGAAAAGAATTGTGGTGTGCTTCTTTCAAACTTATGCAAACTGGAACAGCATTCTCTGCTCAAGAATTTCATTAAACTGTCCTTGTCACCAACACTCTCTGTAAATGTAAACACTTTTGACAGTATTCGACACAGATGTGTGAACACAGATGAAAAGCAAAGTTCAGTCTATCCATCAGGTCAGGATGAAGTTTTTTTTAAAAAGAGTGTCTGCACTTCAGCTAAGATTGCTGGTGTGAAAAAGAGAGAGAAAAAAAGAAAGAAAGAAAGAAATGAGTTAGATTTATATAATATCAAGATGTGGGGTAATTAGAGGAGGCAATTAGAGTTTGTTGCTTTATGTGCATTACACTGAAGCTGAGCAAAGTCTGACGATTTTTCGAGAAGACACACCCTACAACAACCAAACTATAAGAGGCATTTACCACAGATTTCTTTACAGATAAAACTGTAGGCACCTCATAGAGGCATCGTCAGGGATCAAGAAGTTTATCTGTCACATACTGTTAAAATGCTATTACATTTGTCACATACTTTTACAAAGGCAAATGCAAATTAAAGGTCATTAGTTCGTACAGTAGAATCAGTCCAGCCTAAAGACCCAGACCAAATCAGCTTGTGCCCAGCTCCTCCCAGAGACTGCACTTGCTTTGAAGTCAAACTGCATCGGAGACCACCATGCTGCCAAAATGATTGGTAGGAGGGGGTCACCATCAAAACATAGCCCTCAGCATGGCCTCCTCTCCAACCTTGGCTTGAGGATGCATCCGAAAACACCAATACCATGTGCAGAGATATGATTGAACAGGCAGAAACACACACACACACAATCACACAAGTACATGTACATCCTAACACACAATCACACATGTACATATTTTGTGCACGCACACACACACACATTCCAATCCACAATCCCAATCCAACGTGATTGAGTCTCATGTTAAATCAAATCTGCTGCGTGCACATTCTGCTAGAGCAATCAGATCTCCAACCGCAAGCTCACCTGAAGCCCTATACTGTGAGCCCATTACCTTCATCCCCACAACAACCCAATATACAGTAAACACACACACACTCACACAGTATTGCTGTGCTCAGTGCTGTTACAAGAAGACGACTGTCGAGTAAGTCTCAAAGTCAACCACACGCATCTGGTGAGCTTATCAGAGTAGTGCAGGGGGAGTGAACACCTACATGATCACAGAAAGATTCTAGACAGATGCCAGCTACTGTATGTAGAGAGGAGAGAGGTAAGAGAGAGGCAATCTTCCTACAGGCTTCCTAACACAGATAAGACAAACTGCACTGCTGGTGTCAGAGGAGAACGATGGAGGAGATGGACTGATTATAATAATAACATTAAAACTGAGAGAGAGGGAGTGGTTTGTGTGTGTGTGTGTGTGTGTGTGTGTGTGTGTGTGTGTGTGTGTGTGTGTGTGTGTGTGTGTGTGAGAGAGAGAGAGAAAAATATAAAGCTATAATGACTGCAGGGCCTCCTCTCTACAGAACAGTATCTCATTAACATTCATAAAGTGTCTGATAAAATTATGCTCCGCAGTGCTATAAGATGACAGACCAGGCAAATGAGAGCTGACCATCAGCACCAATATAAAATCAGATCCACAGCTTCCCCCACGCATACATACACACATGCACAGGCATACATGTAAAGTACGCATTTGCTAAACCTTTCGATTCCCCTTCATGCTAACTCATAGACATCAGTGAGACTCCTCATTCTTGGCGGAGAACAGAGACTAACAAGTTTCCAATGCTGATGTGCATTTCCAGGTGTGTCAGAGGAGTGTGAGGCATGTCACACAGGCAAGTGTGTGTGTGTGTGTGTGTGTGTTTCTTTTGGCGCTAAATTCCTACAGTACAATACATACTATATCTCTCCTACACATCTCTTTTTTCTCTCTCTCTCGCTGTTCATTCTTACTATTCTTTTAGACAGGACAAGGAAGAGCTGTTAATAGGGGGGAGGACAGTTCACCTAACCAGAATTTTTTCACACCACTAAAATTTCAGATTTCACACACAAATTTCCTTCCGCGAATCATGATTTCCTACAGGTGTCTGGACCTAATTGTGTGGGCAGACACAGCATTTATTAACACGACAGTCTAAGGCCACTGGGACTTTGTTCTTATACACTTAAACATACATTTTATCATATATCCAACACACTCAGTGTAGCCCACGATTTCAGAACAGAACAAAAGCAGCCATCTTGTGCATAGTACAAGTATCTAGTATCAATCTTTGGTAAAGTCATACATACGCAATTGCATGTACACACATATGCAAACACATGATTTAAATGAAATGAACCACTCCAAGAGATGCTTTTTTTTCTGTAGAAGTAAAGAGAGTGACATTAAAATTAGTGAATAAGCCATTAAAACCATCAAATCAATTTATTTATGAGTGGATTATGAGTGGATTTTTTTTATGTTGTGTCCATGACTGGAGCTGATAGGAGGGGATGACGCGCATTCTGGAGATAAACTATCCTACTGCATTCTAATAAGGTTCTTTATTTGTTGTTTTGGTTCTTTCTTGGTTACAGTAACCATGTGAAAGCACACAATCAGCTGTGTCATAAATGATGCCATGAAATGATGATGATGTCATAGAGAATCTTTACATGTGGGATAGATTATGCTCATTTCTTTCTGAGACATTGTAAATATCAGCTGGATCGGTCATTGCTGGTGTTTAGGTGATTATGAGAGTCTGGGCTCTGCTCAACTGCTGTGGTGGGCAGCAGGACAGTGACCCTCCTGAAAACCCTCACATTAAATACCTAAGGAATGTTGAGTGGGAAACATCAAAAAATAAATTAAGGGTGAGGAAAAGTCAGCAGAAGGACAGAGAGGAGACACTACCTGTTAAAGACAGGGATGAGATGAAAATGGAGCCAACCTCTCGATATACAGAAGAGGTGGAGGAGGAAGTGAAAGACAATGAGGAGGTAGAGAAGGAGGAGGAGCTGAAGGTGGAGGAGGAGATGGCGGGTGATGTGAAGGTGGAGAAGGAGCAGGAGGAGAAGGAGGTAAAGGAGGAGGTAGATGACAATGTGGAGGTGAAGAAAGGCAAAAGGGACACAGAAGAACTGGTACAGGACAAAGTGCCTAAGCCAGATATTGATGCGATTGCCTTTCAAGGTTAGTATCACACTAACATAAATAACAGGCAATAACAGTGTTGATGAAAAACTGAATGATATGTCTGATTCTCTAGAGATTCTTGAGAAATGGAACAGCATTGAAGAACAAATTACTACTATTGTGGAGAAAACCTCTGCAGGTAAGTTATCACATTAAATATATGTGGAGTCAAACCAAAAATAATAAAAAAATGTCATTCTAAATACTAAATTCTGTGTGCATTCGTTCTCCAAACAGTTCCAGTGTACCAAGACTACCAGAAAGATGACAATGTGGAGGTGAAAATTGAGGAGGAGGTGAAGATGGAGAAGGAGGAGGTCATGGGGGAGAATATACAGGAGGAGGAGGTGAAGGTTGAGGAGGAGAAGACGGAGGTCGGTGTGGAGCTGAAGAAAGAGGAGAAGGTGAATACGGAGAAGGAGGAGGGGGGGAAAGTGGAGGTGGTGGAGGAGCAGGCAGAGGAGGAGGTAAAGGTGGAGGACAATGTGGAGGTAAAAAGTGAGGAGGTGAAGGTGGAGAAAGTGGAAGGGAATGCTGTGGAGGTGGAAAAGAAGGAAGAGAAGGTGGAGGGTAATGTGGAGGTGAAGGTGAAGGACAATGTGAAGCTGATAAAGGAAAAGGTGGAGGTGGAGAAGGAAGAGCAGGCAGAGGAGGAGGTAAAGGTGGAAGACAATGTGGAGGTGAAAAATGAGGAGGAGGTGAAGCTGGAGAAAGTGGAGGGGAATGATGTGGAAGTGGAGAAGACGGAGGTGAAGTTGAAGGACAATATAGACGTAGAGAAGGAGGAGGAGGTGAAGGTGAAGGTGGAGAAAGAGGAGGGGGACAATGTTGGGGTGGAGAATGAGGAGGTTGTGGAGGACAATGTGGAGCTGAAGAAGGAGAAGGTCGA
>JAGFZM010004395.1:0-2500 GCA_017657215.1 Limnothrissa miodon
GTGGGGCAAGCAGTATAAATAAACACACACACACACACACACAAACCTCACACACATACAAACACACACACATACAGTACAAACACACACACACACTTACAATACACTTGTTCGTCGGAACGCAATATTCCATGAAGGTACAGTCTGTATAAACTGTCTTTTTAATAAAGTACCGGTGTACTTTCAAAGTTCTCATTGTCTCGTTTTAAATGTCAGGGCCCTTAGAAGTCCACCAATGAAGTGTGGAGTTACTTTGAACCTTTTTAATTGTGTATAAATAGTGATTTAGCTGCATAGGCAGTGATGCCCCTATAGCTAGCAGTGTAAGGCTAATGAAAGCTTCGGCTAAAAACGGTTTAATGTGGAATGCTGGGGGTGAACGGAGGTGGCAATTGGATATATGTTTGTACTCGGTAACATCTTCCAGTACAGCCCAGGTCCAAACCACACCGGATTTCTCCTTTAAGGAGACAGATTCATGCACATATTTCACTAGTTCATGCTCTGCTAAGTCTCCATGAGGGAGGCACTAAATGAGTTCTGGTTAAGTAGAAAAGAAAAGCAGAAAAGAGGGTGTGGGCAATTTCCTGAACTGAAGTTATAAAAATTAAAATATGTAAATAGATCTTTATATATAAAAATATGTTTGATGTCAAGCACCAATTAGTGCTTAGTGCATAATTCTTATTCTTGTCACATGGCTGGTGCTTTGAGGTGTTTGCACACACAGACACACACACACAGACACAGTTGGGATGCCACACAGTGGCATATGGGTCAAGATCCTTTCAGAGTAGATGTCATATCTGATGGCCTCCTAGCCTTAAGGCCTAGAGGGAGGTTTGGCGAGTATGTGTGTGTTTTTGTGTATGTGTGTGAGAGTGAGTATGTGTGTGTGTGTGTGTGTCTGTATATGTATATGTATGCATGATGGAAAATGTAGGGTGTGAGATTAGTGACCTGTGGTTTGAGGTATGGACTCACACATGCGTACACACACAGACACACACACACACACACACACACACACACACTTAAACAGATGGAGTATGGGGTGAACATGCAGTCTGCAGCGTGTAGAGCAGGGGTCGGCAAATAAGTTTGGACCGGGGCCAATTTTTTTTAATCAATTTAATCACGGGCCATCATCATCATCAGGCAAACCATGCTTTCCTAAAAAAAACTTTATCATAGGCCTAGGCAACAAAATGAAAGAAAAAAATTTACATTAATTTAAAATGACTGCAGCAGCTCCTTGGCTATGCATTAGTAAAGTTAATTCTCGCTTGACATCCTGATGATGTTGTTTCTGTTTGGGATGTGTGAAACACTCAAGTTAAAGCAAAAGTTGTTAGCGGATGTAGGACGTACAAAGAAGAGTGGAAGGAAAGGTCTGCGTTCAGCCTACCTGAATTCAAGCTTGGCCAATCTTGGCATCCCGCAAAGAGGTTGTAGCCGTTTGCAAAGAATATATTGGAAGGCACCATGAGAAGACGCATGGCCACTTCAAAAAAAGCATATGCACTTGCTAATTTGTGCTCTTGCGCTATGAGACCTGCCTTCTGTAAAATGCGCTATACAAATAAAATTGAATTGAATTGATGCACTGACGGCTGGATATACACACAGCTGTAAGATCCTCCTTCGGGCACTTGTTTTTGACAGCAAATATTATACTTTTTTTTTTTTAATCAACCCCTTCTGGCGGGCCAGATATTATTGACAGCAGGCCAATTATGGTGTGTGTGTGTGTGCGTGTTTGAGTGAGAGAGAGACAGTAGTGAGGTGTGTGTGTGAGAGAGAGAGTGTGTGTGAATATGTGTGTATGTTTGAGTGTGTGTGCGTTGAGATTGAGTGTGTGTGTGTGTGTGTGTGTGTGTGTGTGTGTGTGCGCGTGTGTCTGTGTGTGTGTGTGTGTGTGTGTGTGTACATACAGACATAGAGTGAATTGGGGAGGTGGGAGTAGTGTAGCGTGTTATCAGGTCCTCTGGGTATAATTGGGTTTAAAGAGGCATACGAGTGAATGAACAGAGTCGTCTGGTTTGGGGCAATTTCCACTCCTGTAACCCCAGTGTTAAGAGCATGAGGAACACAATTGAAATATCAGTCCAACGTAACACACTGCCAGTCTTAGGGTAGCCGCACAACACAGTCTGACATGTTATTGCTGTGTGTGTGTGTGTGTGTGTGTGTGTGTGTGTGTGTGTATGTATGAAAGAGAGAGAGAGGGGTCACACTTTATAGACTTTCTGCAATTACTGTGATGTGTGTGTGTATGTGTGGCCACACAGCAAAGAAGGGCGCCTCTGGGTTAAAGTGCCAGAAGAGAACATTCTGCTTTCTGAGGAAGCAATCAGTGGTACTAACGTATCGAGGTGCTGAGGCAGTCTGAATAAAACGAATGCTGCAAACTCCTGCATTCTGCCTTCTGCCTTTTGCCTAGTGTTGAAGGCAGCATGGATGTGTGCCTGAGTGTGTATGTGTGTGTCTGCGCGTGTGT
>JAGFZM010004395.1:5000-11455 GCA_017657215.1 Limnothrissa miodon
CAACACAACACAACACAACACACACAAACCAATTATAGCATGTAACATGCCTAAAATAACACTCAGAACCACAGCCTTAGTACAGGCAGTATGTTAGAACCACAGCCTTAGCACAGGCAGTATGTTAGAACCACAGCCTTAGCACAGGCAGTATGTTAGAACCGGTTAGAACGGACAGCCTTCAATCTGGCAGTATGTTAGAACTAACAGCCTTTACACAAGCGGTATGGCAGCCTTTACACAGATGGTACAGTTTGTTAGAATAGGCAGCCTTACAGGTTGTGTTGTGCTTTGTGACTCAGATTAACACCTGGGTAGTATGTTAGAACTGACAGCCCTCATACAGGCAGTTTTCTAATTCAGTAAATTCAATCACAGTCTTCACACAGGTAGTATGTTAGAACAATAAATCCCACCCACTTTTGAGCGCTAAAAATTCAGCCTGTAGTCTCCTCATTGAGTAAACTATATATTTACAGTATAGAGTACTACATTTTTTTTACCTAGCATTTCTACATAGTGTAGTGACAATAAAGTTTAATCTAATCTAGTGACAGCCAGATAAGCAGCACTTCTTTCTCTGGCATTCACGGCTCTGATTGGCTGTAAGTCTTGCAGAGACTTTTAGTTGAAACACTCCCCATAATCCAATACTAATAATCCAAATAACCTTTTACTATACTAAAACACTGATAGGGGATAAGTCTGCCTCCGCAAGGTTAGTTTTAATGGCTGCTCAACTCCAGGAAAATAAAGGAACATTACATTTTACGATAATACTTAATAACATTTTACGATAAGGCCTTAAAGAAATGCTGTGCAGTCTATTCATTACAAGAAAACACTATTTGTTTTTTTTTTCTTTTGCTTGCTGGTAAACAACAATTCTGTTATCTATTGCAATGCACGTCATAATTTTCTACAATAAATAAATTAGCTGAGCATAAAGAAACGCCACATAAAGAGATACAATCATAACAATGGAAAATATAATCTCGCGCCCCAAAAAGTGTCTGGCCGCGGTCTGGTCACGGATTAGCATCGCCCCGGACAGAGCTTAATAGTGTGCAATATGCTAATCCGGTCCGCAGGCTAGAGAGATAGAGCAAGTCTGTGTCAAATTAGCCGGGACATTTAGATGGCCTTTTCCTCATTGATGGCTACAGCATGATTTATTAGGCTGCCGCTGCATGTTCTCTGCTGTCTGCACCAACCTGCCCCCCTATCTGCTCACACATCAAATTAGGAGGGGGGTGTGAGTGTGTGTGTTTCTCTCTGTGTGTGTGGTGTGTGTAAGTAGGCCTATGAGTGTGTGTGTGTGTGTGTGTGTGTGTGTGTGTGGGGGGGGGTGGTGAGTGCGTGTGTGTGTCAAGGGACCTCAGCTAGTGCTAATTAAAAAATAAGTTTTATAATACTAACCCTAAAAGCCTCCTCTGGGAACACCAATGGGATTAAAATACATTAAAAATAACAACAACAACAATTTTCTCGGCAGAAACCGCAAAGTGGACTTGACCCTCGTCATCACTGTTTTGTCATCTGCTGCTGACAAAAGTCTGACTGTCTGCACCTTTTGTTTTACATTAAAATACTAAAGGACTGTGCTACAAAAGTGCTTTTTGATTTCATTTTCTATAGGCTGGCTATGGTATGTTGGTATGATAAGCTATTTGGGATAAGATATGCATGTCACTAAAAAAATGATGAGGGAAATAATGATTAGGTCATAACAGCATGGCAAAGACCACACACACACACACACACACACACACACACACACACACACACATATTGTGTCCATCATGTGCATGAAATCATAAGGAGTTTAGTAGGCTGGCATGAAAGTACTAACAACCTTAAGTGGAATAAACCAAAATGCCTTCATAAAAAATTAGTGTAAATGTGAGTGTGTGTGTGTGTGTTTGTGTGTGTGTAGGTGAGTGTGCGTATGCCTCGAGTTCTGTCACATGTTGCTGAGAAAACTTAATTTTCTTCAAGTAGGAAACTTGTGTGTGTGTGTGTGTGGGGGGGGGGGGGGGGGGGGGGGGGGGGGGGGGGGTACATCAGAGTGCTGGTAAGCGGAGGTGAGACACAGACATTTTAATTTAGTCGTCCTTCACCCCCACCCCCCCTTCTCTCTCTCTCTCTCTCTCTGACTGTCTGCTTATTCACTTCCCAGCCTCTGAAGGTGAATCAAAGTCTTTAGCATGTATGTCTGTGTGTCTGTGTGTGTCTCCACTAGGTTTCCAAGCCCCCAAATCCAGCATTTTGATAAATATTGCAGCGACTGTTCATCCGCTTTCCATGCGATACAGAGTACATCCTGATCTTGGCTATGTGGTAAAACTAGAGTGTGTGTGTGTGTGTGTATCTGTGTGTGTTTGTGCGTCTGAAAAGAATTGTGGTGTGCTTCTTTCAAACTTATGCAAACTGGAACAGCATTCTCTGCTCAAGAATTTCATTAAACTGTCCTTGTCACCAACACTCTCTGTAAATGTAAACACTTTTGACAGTATTCGACACAGATGTGTGAACACAGATGAAAAGCAAAGTTCAGTCTATCCATCAGGTCAGGATGAAGTTTTTTTTAAAAAGAGTGTCTGCACTTCAGCTAAGATTGCTGGTGTGAAAAAGAGAGAGAAAAAAAGAAAGAAAGAAAGAAATGAGTTAGATTTATATAATATCAAGATGTGGGGTAATTAGAGGAGGCAATTAGAGTTTGTTGCTTTATGTGCATTACACTGAAGCTGAGCAAAGTCTGACGATTTTTCGAGAAGACACACCCTACAACAACCAAACTATAAGAGGCATTTACCACAGATTTCTTTACAGATAAAACTGTAGGCACCTCATAGAGGCATCGTCAGGGATCAAGAACTTTATCTGTCACATACTGTTAAAATGCTATTACATTTGTCACATACTTTTACAAAGGCAAATGCAAATTAAAGGTCATTAGTTCGTACAGTAGAATCAGTCCAGCCCAAAGACCCAGACCAAATCAGCTTGTGCCCAGCTCCTCCCAGAGACTGCACTTGCTTTGAAGTCAAACTGCATCGGAGACCACCATGCTGCCAAAATGATTGGTAGGAGGGGGTCACCATCAAAACATAGCCCTCAGCATGGCCTCCTCTCCAACCTTGGCTTGAGGATGCATCCGAAAACACCAATACCATGTGCAGAGATATGATTGAACAGGCAGAAACACACACACACACAATCACACAAGTACATGTACATCCTAACACACAATCACACATGTACATATTTTGTGCACGCACACACACACACATTCCAATCCACAATCCCAATCCAACGTGATTGAGTCTCATGTTAAATCAAATCTGCTGCGTGCACATTCTGCTAGAGCAATCAGATCTCCAACCACAAGCTCACCTGAAGCCCTATACTGTGAGCCCATTACCTTCATCCCCACAACAACCCAATATACAGTAAACACACACACACTCACACAGTATTGCTGTGCTCAGTGCTGTTACAAGAAGACGACTGTCGAGTAAGTCTCAAAGTCAACCACACGCATCTGGTGAGCTTATCAGAGTAGTGCAGGGGGAGTGAACACCTACATGATCACAGAAAGATTCTAGACAGATGCCAGCTACTGTATGTAGAGAGGAGAGAGGTAAGAGAGAGGCAATCTTCCTACAGGCTTCCTAACACAGATAAGACAAACTGCACTGCTGGTGTCAGAGGAGAACGATGGAGGAGATGGACTGATTATAATAATAACATTAAAACTGAGAGAGAGGGAGTGGTTTGTGTGTGTGTGTGTGTGTGTGTGTGTGTGTGTGTGTGTGTGTGTGTGTGTGTGTGTGTGTGTGTGAGAGAGAGAGAGAAAAATATAAAGCTATAATGACTGCAGGGCCTCCTCTCTACAGAACAGTATCTCATTAACATTCATAAAGTGTCTGATAAAATTATGCTCCGCAGTGCTATAAGATGACAGACCAGGCAAATGAGAGCTGACCATCAGCACCAATATAAAATCAGATCCACAGCTTCCCCCACGCATACATACACACATGCACACGCATACATGTAAAGTACGCATTTGCTAAACCTTTCGATTCCCCTTCATGCTAACTCATAGACATCAGTGAGACTCCTCATTCTTGGCGGAGAACAGAGACTAACAAGTTTCCAATGCTGATGTGCATTTCCAGGCGTGTCAGAGGAGTGTGAGGCATGTCACACAGGCAAGTGTGTGTGTGTGTGTGTGTGTGTTTCTTTTGGCGCTAAATTCCTACAGTACAATACATACTATATATCTCCTACACATCTCTTTTTTCTCTCTCTCTCGCTGTTCATTCTTACTATTCTTTTAGACAGGACAAGGAAGAGCTGTTAATAGGGGGGAGGACAGTTCACCTAACCAGAATTTTTTCACACCACTAAAATTTCAGATTTCACACACAAATTTCCTTCCGCGAATCATGATTTCCTACAGGTGTCTGGACCTAATTGTGTGGGCAGACACAGCATTTATTAACACGACAGTCTAAGGCCACTGGGACTTTGTTCTTATACACTTAAACATACATTTTATCATATATCCAACACACTCAGTGTAGCCCACGATTTCAGAACAGAACAAAAGCAGCCATCTTGTGCATAGTACAAGTATCTAGTATCAATCTTTGGTAAAGTCATACATACGCAATTGCATGTACACACATATGCAAACACATGATTTAAATGAAATGAACCACTCCAAGAGATGCTTTTTTTTCTGTAGAAGTAAAGAGAGTGACATTAAAATTAGTGAATAAGCCATTAAAACCATCAAATCAATTTATTTATGAGTGGATTATGAGTGGATTGTTTTTATGTTGTGTCCATGACTGGAGCTGATAGGAGGGGATGACGCGCATTCTGGAGATAAACTATCCTACTGCATTCTAATAAGGTTCTTTCTTTGTTGTTTTGGTTCTTTCTTGGTTACAGTAACCATGTGAAAGCACACAATCAGCTGTGTCATAAATGATGCCATGAAATGATGATGATGTCATAGAGAATCTTTACATGTGGGATAGATTATGCTCATTTCTTTCTGAGACATTGTAAATATCAGCTGGATCGGTCATTGCTGGTGTATAGGTGATTATGAGAGTCTGGGCTCTGCTCAACTGCTGTGGTGGGCAGCAGGACAGTGACCCTCCTGAAAACCCTCACATTAAATACCTAAGGAATGTTGAGTGGGAAACATCAAAAAATAAATTAAGGGTGAGGAAAAGTCAGCAGAAGGACAGAGAGGAGACACTACCTGTTAAAGAAAGGGATGAGATGAAAATGGAGCCAACCTCTCGATATACAGAAGAGGTGGAGGAGGAAGTGAAAGACAATGAGGAGGTAGAGAAGGAGGAGGAGCTGAAGGTGGAGGAGGAGATGGCGGGTGATGTGAAGGTGGAGAAGGAGCAGGAGGAGAAGGAGGTAAAGGAGGAGGTAGATGACAATGTGGAGGTGAAGAAAGGCAAAAGGGACACAGAAGAACTGGTACAGGACAAAGTGCCTAAGCCAGATATTGATGCGATTGCCTTTCAAGGTTAGTATCACACTAACATAAATAACAGGCAATAACAGTGTTGATGAAAAACTGAATGATATGTCTGATTCTCTAGAGATTCTTGAGAAATGGAACAGCATTGAAGAACAAATTACTACTATTGTGGAGAAAACCTCTGCAGGTAAGTTATCACATTAAATATATGTGGAGTCAAA
Organism: Limnothrissa miodon; assembly: GCA_017657215.1. Taxonomy (NCBI): domain Eukaryota; kingdom Metazoa; phylum Chordata; class Actinopteri; order Clupeiformes; family Clupeidae; genus Limnothrissa; species Limnothrissa miodon. Next base: position 10,740 of record JAGFZM010004395.1, read on the forward strand.
CCAAAAATAATAAAAAAATGTCATTCTAAATACTAAATTCTGTGTGCATTCGTTCTCCAAACAGTTCCAGTGTACCAAGACTACCAGAAAGATGACAATGTGGAGGTGAAAATTGAGGAGGAGGTGAAGATGGAGAAGGAGGAGGTCATGGGGGAGAATATACAGGAGGAGGAGGTGAAGGTTGAGGAGGAGAAGACGGAGGTCGGTGTGGAGCTGAAGAAAGAGGAGAAGGTGAATACGGAGAAGGAGGAGGGGGGGAAAGTGGAGGTGGTGGAGGAGCAGGCAGAGGAGGAGGTAAAGGTGGAGGACAATGTGGAGGTAAAAAGTGAGGAGGTGAAGGTGGAGAAAGTGGAAGGGAACGCTGTGGAGGTGGAAAAGAAGGAAGAGAAGGTGGAGGGTAATGTGGAGGTGAAGGTGAAGGACAATGTGAAGCTGATAAAGGAAAAGGTGGAGGTGGAGAAGGAAGAGCAGGCAGAGGAGGAGGTAAAGGTGGAAGACAATGTGGAGGTGAAAAATGAGGAGGAGGTGAAGCTGGAGAAAGTGGAGGGGAATGATGTGGAAGTGGAGAAGACGGAGGTGAAGTTGAAGGACAATATAGACGTAGAGAAGGAGGAGGAGGTGAAGGTGAAGGTGGAGAAAGAGGAGGGGGACAATGTTGGGGTGGAGAATGAGGAGGTTGTGGAGGACAATGTGGAGCTGAAGAAGGAGAAGGTCGA
>JAGFZM010004397.1:0-13912 GCA_017657215.1 Limnothrissa miodon
GAGGATATTTGGATTCAGACAATATGACAATATCTCATCTTAGAACTACGAGGGACATTGGGACTGCCTGATTTTGCAGCAGTAGAACTGGAGACTAATGTTAATGAACCCAATCCAAAGGGTAAACGAGGTAAAACAGCAATGATTTTTCAATTATCTTTTTAAAGTTTCATGAAAGGCAACTAAATTCATAAGTACATAAGTAGTAGAAAGAAAGACTAAAATGCGTGTAAAAACGCTCGCCACCAGTGTTTGGGCTGTGTTTCATTACTGATAACAATTTAATAAGAGTTATGGCAGTGTGTTTGCTTCAACAGAGGAACAGGATGTACACACCCAATTGGAATAAAATAATAAATACATTTTTTGCATCTTCTACTTGTTTAAAAATAACTAAATTACTGATGAGCGATAACGCTTAGACTATCTCGGCAACAAAAATAATACATAAATAGTAAAAGATAGTATTTCTCTAAAATTATGTAAGTAAAAGCGTGTAAGTAATTTCTAGCATTTCTCTGAAATGATTTCTAAATGTCTCAAGAAGTTTCTGAGGAGCTGACTGGAATTTGCACTCTATTCTAATATAAATGAAATGTTCCAACCCCAATGAAGTTCAGCGTGACTTGTGTTTCACCTGTAGTTGTTAGAAAAGTAGTAACGAAAAATAGTGATGATGTAAAATCAAAGTTGTATTCATCGCGGTCTGCCTCCAGCACTGCTACGCCACTTTTCCCCGCGGAAAGCACCTCTTGTAGCAGAGTATTTAGTCGTTTCTCTTCAATACAGCGATTTTCTGTGAGAAACGTCGTTCGAAGGTCCTGCACCTCAGTCACCAAATAGTTCTCCTCGGACTGCTCAAGTGCCATAAAAACAAGTCCGCCAAATAGTATGAAGAGAATATATCCCAGCAACAAAAAAGGAAACGCATACTCTCGTAAAAATCCAACAGTTGAGTCCCAGCAGCGAGCCATAATTTTATCTGAAAACGGGCTGAAAAATGACTGCGCATCGGTCTTCCGGCTAAAGTAACCAAACACCCATTGGCGCATGCAGCATTCATCAACCTTTAAAATTTAATTACTGTAGCCTAGCCTCGTAATGTCGTCCGCACACACGCATTAATGACACAAACTAAAGCACATATTGAACTGCTTTAACTTCCTTCTCATGCTATCCATGAGTCTGAATAGCTCAGCTGCTTAGCAATTGCATTTTGGGACATTACCCTACATGGTCGTTCGATTGCACACACCAGATTATCCAACAAACATAAAAAATGCGTAAATATATGTTGTTAGTGAAGGCAGTATCTTTAAAAAAAAACAAAAAAAACATCTATTTGAATATTTTAAAACTCGCAGCGTTTAAGTTAACCAACGTCAGTAAACACATTTATTGACAAAGAACAACTTTATTTTACAATATATCCAGGACATATTGATACATAATATGGTGTAAGGTGTTTATTCCTACACTTGCAAAGACTCCGGAATGCTTAACTCTTTGTTTTCTTTTTAACAGTGCAATCTGCTCAAAAACATTTGGTCAACTGCAGAACAAATGTTTGATTTCCAAACACCACAATATTCATATCTCTCTGGAGGACCAAAAATAAACTTTGTTAAGTTCTGTTAGACTAGGGTTAAGGACAGATGCTCCAGTGCCTAACGCATAACTCCACCCATGGGAGATTTGTAAGCTCGAGCATCCACCAGTCTAAGTGTGACTCTGTACCCAGAGGATGCAGTGTCTCTGCTGGCCAGGCCAGTGCACATCCGTTCCTACTGGCCTGCGGGCCGTCCGCTGCGTCCCTTATAGAGGCAGATGCAGAGAGTAGTGGGAGTAGGTCCACTGGCGCACGGGTTTGCTAACGCGGCCAATGACGGGCAGTTTGTGTGCATACGCACGAGGCGGGAGACTGGACACTCCTGCCGGCGGGTTGAAGCTCGTCTGGAAGCGTCGCCCCTGGCAACGGCGGCCCATTTGGCGCCCGCCGATGAGGAAGGAGAAGGAAGGGGGTGTGGCCTGTGGCGGGGGGAAGCGCGCTTTGGGGAAGATGTCACGGGACAGTCCTGCCGAGCGCTGACCCGGCCGTGAGGAGGAAGAGCGTGAACGCTGGACTGAGGAAGATGAGGAGGACGAAGAGGACCGGGCGAGAGACCTGAGAGGTGGGAAAGAGTGTGAGTGTGTGTGTGTGTGTGTGTGTGTGTGTGTGTGAGAGAGAGAGAGAGAAGCAGAGAGAAATAAGCAACTATGCCTTTAATGCAGTTTGGAGTAACTGAAAACAGAAAAAAAGCTATGAATGTGTGTGTAGTGGGCTAAACATGACCTGGGCACATTTCAGAATGTGCATTATGAATGACTATAACAATATTATCACTTTATGACTTAGAGACAGGTTTTAATGTATGTGCATGAAGGTCCATGAAGGTGCCTGAGTGACTAAATTGCTGAGTGAGAAAAGACCTAACCTATTATAACCCGTTTTCTATAAAAGGAACACGCCACCCTATTGCAAGTATTGAAGTATGTTCTTCCCTTAACTTAAGACAAAGTGATACCCGTCTTGTTTGCACTCAACTGCTCTGGCATGCAATGGTACTTTAGCTTAGTTTAGCTTAGACAGGTATGGTAAGGGAAGAACACATTACAATATGGCGTGTTCCTTTAAGGTTCTAGCGTTCCTTTAAGGTTCCAGTGTCCTCTTACCTTCCCGGTGCAGTCGCGGCCAGACTGGGTGGTGCGGGCTCCATTCGAGGGCTCCCGTCCTGCCGGGGGCTGATGCTGAGGCTGGCGGTCAGCTGGGGCATCTTCCGCACCGTGTCTATGCCAGAGCTGCCCCCCGCTCCGCCGCCACCCCCCACGCCTCCGCCCGGCTCCCTCCGCCCGCCCGGGCCGCTCTGGTCCGCGGTGCTCCCGGCTGTGGAGCCCGACCCGAGCTCGGGTCCCGCACTGAAGCGCACGGCCAGACTGTCGCCGAAGAACGAGTAGAGCTCGCTGTACATGGCCGGCAGGGGCACGGGTGTCCAGTCCTCCCACGGGCAGCCAGAGCCGCCGGCCTGCAGGTGACTAGCGATGCCCAGCCCGGCCTCGGCCAGCGGCTCTGGAGGGGGACTGAGGCCGGGGGAGCTCTCGCGGAAGCCCAGCACGCTGCTGGTCAGACCCTGCTGGCTCCAGGCCTCTCCTTCTGCAGACTGGGACAGACTCATGGCCTTCATCTTCAGCAGGCGCTCTACTGCCACCTGCAGGACAAACACAAATATTGCCCTTGTTGTGCTACCTATTTAGCATGTCTGCTGAAATATTACAATCCACACGCATCCACAATCTACAAATATGAAAAAAATATGTCTATCCTATCAACTTTCATTAGTATTAATTCCATTAAAGGCTATTAAGTGGAACTAGAAGCAAGTACCTTCCTGTTGAAATTGTTAAAACAGGAATTCGTTTAAAAGGACAGGTCCCACAGAGGAGGACAGACAAGCCTCCGACTTACCAGGATGGCTCCATAGACTTTGTGTCCATCTGCTTTGACTTGCGCATTTGAGACAGAGTAATCATCCAAGACGGCTTGCAGGTTTGCCCAGTAGGCTGGCAGGTGAGGATACAGCACCTTCTCAACAGCCTAGGAGACACACACACACACACACACACACATAGAGCAACAGCTGTATTCGGAGCAACCACACCTTTGTAATACTTCATTAAAAAAAATGGAAATAAACACATTTAACTTCATCACACACAATTTCTTCCATCATTTTTACTTTTATCAGAGATAGATAGTAGCTAGGTAGCCGTACAGCTAGCTAGCTAACTTGACAGATAGCTTGACAGATAGACAGACAGATAGATAGATAGACAGATACACAGATAGATAGATAGACAGATACACAGATAGATAGAAAGATAGATGATAGACAGATAGACAGATAGACAGATACACAGATAGATAGCTAGATAGACAGATAGACAGATACACAGATAGATAGCTAGATAGCTAGATAGACAGATAGACAGATAGACAGACAAGCGGGGATGTGAGCTGTACCTTCCAGCCCAGGGCATGCAGTCCCACCACGGCCCCATAATGAGAACAGAGGGGTCGCACGGGGTCAGACAGAACCTTCTGCAGAGACAGCAAGATCTGGTGGTACAGACCACTCACCAGGTCCCCATGGGTCCTACACACACACACCAAACATTTTGTGCATTAAAACATACATAGAAATCACCTTACACTTTTTTTAAGCTTGCTATATATTAGGGCTGTGCAATTAATCGAAAAGTAATTGTAATCGACATTCAGAACCTATAATCGATCAAATTTTCCCAGGTCAATTATTTCAATTACTTTCCCTTTTAAAAACACTACTGCATGTTGAGTCACGTGATCCCGCTCAGTTTCGTTACTCCGCAGAGCAGCTTGTCAGTGAGCTATGAGGGCAAAAAATTTTAATAATAATCCTTTTTGTTTGCCTTTATCTGTTTTATCTGTCTTAATCTGTTTTGAGGAGAATTCACTATTCTTTTCAATACATGCAACAGATTTCCAAAGTCAATGAGTAATCGTGTAAAATAATCCTGATTTCAATCATGACCAAAATAATCGTGATTATGATTTTTTCCATAATCGATCAGCTCTACTATATATTGTGTACACTAGCACAATAGTAAATGAGTCTTCATATAAACACACAGTGAAAGCTGCAGCTTGTAACTGGCATCTGGCAGATGCAGTAATGAGAGCAAGGCAACTGCTATTTAGCAGATGGTGACTGAATGGATTCATGGACTATAGGGGTCTATAGGGGTCTTCAGGTGGTGGCTGCTCTGCGACGCCCACCATACTGTCCTCTCTTTAAGGTCCTCACCAGAAGATGTGGCTGAGCAGCAGTGCTGCGTAGTCCCGCAGAGTCCAGTGGTCGTTGAGTGGGTTGATGGAGGCGGCCAGCGGCTCCAGGATGCAGTACATGACGCTGGACACCAGGCTGCGCACGTACGAGCCCAGGTACAGGTAGGGGTTCTGCACCAGGCTACGCACCATGTGAAGCAGCCGGTTCAGCTGCTCCAGGTCGTGGCTCACTGACTTCACCTGAGTGGCAGAGGATGACAGAGGGGAATAAAGAGATCAGGGAATTTTATTGTCACATACTTTTTTGTAATGGTGTAAAAAGATGGAGGGAAATTACAGGTGCCCTGTACAGCCAAAAAGTGTTGACTAGCTAAAGTTATGTTAATCTAGGTGGAATAATATTGTAAGGAAAAGAAAACAACACATAAAAAGTGGCACTGCTTTATGAAGGGTTAGTGCTTAGCACTCCTACTCCGCAATTCATTTTTTGAAGTACAATTAACGACTGCAATTTATTATTTGAAGTTTTTTGAAGTGAACTATGAGCACACACATACCCCACTGATGACATACACAAAGTATGGTAGCAGAGCTGCGATCTTGGAGTTAGACTGAAGGTCCAGCAGAGCAACCTAAAGAGAGTCCATGTCAGATCACACAATGGAAAAGCAACAATTCTCACAAATCCACCATCTAGTTGAGTGCGTCTAGCAGCGCAGCTGGACACTCTACCTTCATAAGGTGGGGATCTTCACCAAGTATAGCTCGAGTGATCTGTTGGTAATACTTTAAAAGGTCTTCAGACAGGGACTGGACAGCACTGGGAACTTAAAAAGCACAGGCAGGTCTCAGGTGACTGTATGCATCTTTTGCTTGGCTATGCTAATGGTGTGGAATATGTCTGAAGATTCTTATTCATCCAGGTTGTGATCGTCATATTGTTCAGTTTAAGGCAACTGGACTTCCCAGACTTTCTTTTTCTGTACTAAAATGCCAGTAAATACCTGATTTGGTACAGCTCTGGCACCTAGATTAACATTAATTAACCAAACCAGCTCCTCAACACTGCCGGCTGCACTGGGCACCATGCCCAGGCATCTTCAAATATAGCAACTATAAGTACATAAAGCTGCTATGTGATGAATGACATAGAAGACAAGTCATGGTTTGAGGAGAAGTTACAGTTTTCATCCATCCATTTTATATTAGTTTATCTTTCATCTAAGTAACTTAATATTTACACAGCACACCATTCCCTGGAATAACATTAACGCCCATCATGGGACTGCATTTCACAACAGTACACGACAGCTCTCTGGACCATAGTAGCTGTAAGTTCAGAACACCCTTTGCTATTATGAAATATCTTAATATTAAAATATCTTATACCTGTTCCTTGAGGTTCTAGGTTGCCCTTGCCATCCAGGTAGGACACCTTCACTATTGAGTGGTCAAACATAAGCACAAAGAAATTAACATATAATAATATAAATTATATATATATATATATATATATATATATGTGTGTGTGTGTGTGTGTGTGTGTTTGTATATATGTATGTATGTATCAGTGACTAAGGAGTGACATACCCCGAACCATGGTTTCTGCACAGCCCTTTGGGATATTGGTGGCAAGGGCCAATTCCACCAGGTTGATATCTCGATCCTCAACAAAGAAGAGCTCCCCTTCTTTGGCTGGGCGGAAAGGAATAGGCTCTTGAGAGCCATGGCCGCATATAGCCTGATGGAAAGGCATTAAAAAACTGCGTTAAACAATGGTCAGTGCCATTTGAGCACAATAATCCACAAGAGCCGTACCAATGTTGTTTATTTCAAGCTCCAGAACTCACGTCTACATTGCTCCATCGGAGGGCTCTGTTGAAGTCCTCCACGGTCAGTTTTCGTCTCTTTGCGTGCCGCATGAACTGTGAGCTGCTCTGCTCCAATCAATCACAGCATGGCCCAAGGTCAGCACAAACATTATGAAGCTATGCAATATGAAACAATTATAGCTATCACTGGTGAAAATACACAACTTACTTGAGTTGCCTCCCTGAGTCTGTAACATACATCTTCGGCGAGAAGAGCCGCCACCTCGTCGCTGAGCTCAACCCCAGAGCTTTCAGCCATCAGTTTGACTGATTCTCGGGACACCTCTGCGAAACGCCTCTCCTCTCTTTCAGTCATTCTCGAACAGCCACCGAGTCTTAAAGACATAAAAGTCGAAACACTGCAAGTTTAGTTGCCCCTTCCAAACAAATAGCTCATGTTTTACCACACCTTTTCACTTGCAGAGACCAGGCACACAAGGCTACAGGCCTCAGGTTCGTGAGCATAACTACCTAGAGCGCATACGAAGTTAAGGTTAGCTGTTAAATAATTTTCTGTATGCAAATGTATGCATAGGCTCGGTGGTGTAAATAGTATGTACCATGGTCCTTAACCATCCGGTCACTCTTATAGAAACCAACCACTGACGCTTGTCAGGCAGAACTTATGACAAATGGGAGCCTCCGCAAGAAGCTAACGATGAAGCAAGCATGCTAACATTTTATTAGACGAGTAGTGTTCCATCAGTCGCTAAGACGCGATTCTACAGCTCGAATGTTTAAAAGTCAGAAAGTATCTTCAGTCAACTTACCACTAATTAGAACCAGCTAAAAATTGCACACAAAATAGCGAGAACATTTCAAGCTGTAGCTTCTACACTTTAGACCAGCTAAGAAAATGTTGAACAACAATGCTAGGGATTGGTCAGAACGCTTTCAGGTCATCGGGCCCCAGGTTTGTGATTGGATAAAGAGAGAGAGAAAAAAAAATCCTCAAAGCCAAGTCAAGTCCGTACATTTCGGGCTCATTGTAAATCAATTTTTTTTAGCCTTTAAAAAAAATGAAAAAGGCCAAATGGCCACCCAGATTTCAACGCCTAAAGCAACCCCGCTTGCATTTTATTTGCACCCATAATTTGGCAATTAAACACAGAAACAATATGAGTTATTAAATTTTATTATGCTCAGGTTAAAAATGGTAAAAATATAAGTTACGTCATTTTAAATTAAATTCAAGAACAAAGACAAAACGTGAGTAAAAACATAATATACAGTGTTAAGAGAAAACCACACGGGCAAAGGGTAGTAAAACAAGTTAAAAATGTAAAATCTGAATGTAAATTTGAGATGCCAGTCTCAAACATACAGACTCCGCCATACTACTGCAGAGGAACATTTCATAACAAATGCACAACTTTATTCTACAGGTTTCCAACTCAGGAGAGAAGACCCAGCGGCTTCTATTGCCTGGCTGTTCTCCAACTGAAGACGAAGCGCCAAAGGCAGCAGCAGGTCGTTCAAATGCTGGCTGGAGAATGTAAAGGCGTTGTGGGCCTGAGGTTCGCAAGAGAGGGGTGGGGTGATGAGGAAGCCGTCGTCTGGAGGGATTGGAGATGCTAAGGCAGATGGTGGCGAAGAGACCGATGAAGAAGTTGGTGACGAAGAGCGCATATCCGAGGCCGGGGACACCGCTCTTGACGGGAGGTGGGTCAAAGACGCCGAGATAGGGGGCCATGGACTGGAGGTTGAAAAAGGAGAGGAGTCTGAACTTGAGCCTCGAAGTGCTTTTGGCAGGCCGTGCTGGAATCGACAGCGCGTGCCGTACAAACAGAACCCAAATGCACTAAAGGTGCGACAGAGGGTGCCTCGAGGTTTCCATTCTGAGCGGGCCGTGGGGCAGGCAGCTGCGGCAGCAATAGATGAAGCGGTCGGTGGGGACCAGAGCTTTTCTTCTTCGCCGTCTGTGGAGGCTTCCGAGCCACCGGCGGCTACGTGTAGAAAATGGCAGTGGCTGCCGAAGGGGCAGACGCCATAGGCTCGGTAGTTCCGACATGGAACTGTGCGGACATAGCCCGGTTTGCGCTGCTGGCGAGCAGGCGGTCGTTGCTCGTGTAGACCATGGACGAAGAGACAGCGATTACCATACACGCAGTAGCCGGCCGTGTGGTAAGTGCGGCATAGCTCCGTTTTGTACTTAGGATGGCGAGAGGGAACATGCAAGTCGTGTAGGCCATGGGCAAACTGACAACGCTCTCCGTATTTGCATGCGCCCGTCACGGAATAGCGGCTGCAAAGCTCCGTCTTGTAACGTGTAGAACACAGAAGGGGCGAAGGTTGAGGTATAGAGGAGTGTACCAAAGGTAGCAAGGCCTCGGCAAGCGACAAGCCCTGACTCGGGGGCGTCTCTCCATCACAGAGCAGGTTGTGCACAATCCCGTCATCTTCTGGGGAGAACATCATGAGGTTGTCCTGGCTGGTCTGTAGGAAACATAGTTGTAGGACTGTCAAGACACTTGACAAAAACCTTTAAACACAATTGACATTTAGATCTGCACGAGTTTAGAACCCTCTGGGTTCGGATAAACGTAACATCACGTGGGCTAGATTTGCTTAGAAGCCCAATGTAAGAACAAACAAACACTATTAAGTGTAGGGCCTACAGTGATTTTAATAACCTAAAATTAGATGCCAAGCGGAGTAGGCCCAAGTTGCGATTGCAAAAGTAACCTACAGCGAGCATTAGTTTCAGCTGTTGACAAGCCGTTAACTTACCTCAAACATAGTTTGTCAAGATAACAGTGACCGATAACAGTAAAAGCTCTTAAACGCCCCAATAAATAATAACTGTTAAAAGACGCACGAAGACAGACACAGCAACCTCCAGCGCATCCACCCTGTACAGTAGTTGCTCTCTTTATTGCGCCCACATGTCGTTTAGCCCACTTCCCGCGTACCCTTTAAATCGGAATCAGCTGGGATCGAAAACATTAGAGGAGGGTTCAAACCCGCCAATAGGATTTCATTAAGGTATGCCTTCAGCGCCATCTGCCAAATCAGCTTGGGCCTCTAATCGATTTGGTCGTTTTCCGCTTCTTACCAAGTTTGCCAATTCGGCCGTGGGCCAATAAACATTTGGTTACAAACTGGTTACTTCAAATGTATCTTAGTGGTAGACAATCACCTGTCCTGTGTCAATTCACACCTCAACCTGAAACGACAGCAGAGGAAGCTCTTCGCTAATCTGCTAATTAAACGCTGTCTGTTCCGCCCAATCTCAATTTAATCCCGTCTCTGAAAAGTAAATGAACAGCTCCTTTGATCTTGTTTTACTATTTAAAATACTGGAACCGTTTAGAAAAGCAGATCACCGTCAGACAATATGATTTGTATTCAGGCATCGACTCTCTCTATATAGGCCTATGTTCATCAAAATCTTACATGTTGAGGGAAAAACATATTCATAATATTCAATCCCATCAAAAGGTGCAAAAGGCGTTTTCCTGTGTTTTATTCCTTAACATCTTGTCATAATATTTTTTTGGGGTACTACGCTGTATTCCGTCCACGCACAAAGCACACTGGGGCATGATATACGACCACAAAGAAAACTTTATTTATTTTCTTATCAAGATACATTAAAGGATACAGACACTGGATAAAAAAAAAGAAAGAAATTTAATTGAAGCAGATTTTCTCTCCAACATACAAAAAATGCTACCCCTTGTGATGCCCTAGCCCCCTCACCCCCCCCCCCCCAAAAAAAAACTACCTTACCTGCCCTTAAAAGGAACCATGTTCACATGAACATTTTTTTTATTATTGTTTTAACTTCTCCACAACAAAGAGAAAATACAAGCTAGCGCTTTTATATAAAAACTGTGGAGTCGAATGTGGCCCTTTTGTTATTGTAATTATTTTTATATAGGCAAGTGATTGCTATGCATGGGGTGTTCAATTTAATAATTTTCATATGAAATGTTACAAAAACTCCACATAAATTTGGAGGAAGTTGGGCTAAAATAGTGTACAATGGTTTCGTCACACCTGGTTGGGGGGTGGTTAAGAGAAATTTGTAAGAAATTTAAGTGTCCAAATTTGAAACATCCACACACATTCAAAGAAAAGTTATTTTAAAAAAAAAATCCAAAATGGGGTTTTACAAAAAACTCAAAATAGCTTAGCAGATAGCAGATTGCAATTTGACCATCATAACCACCAAAAACAGTCTGAGAAGTTGCCCACTCAGCCAATTCCTACCTTCACAAAACACACTTTTCACTACGGCCTCTGCATAGTAGTAGTTTGGCTACCATGAATAAATATACAGCCTTCATTATTTCATACAAAGTTGGGAGTACAGCTGTTTAACATTTGCAGAATACTGCAATTTATTTCATGGCTTCAAACTGTGTGTTAACCGATTTTGCCAATGTACTACCAGAATGTAAATCATTTGCTTTACTACAGAGGCCTACAAAACTAATAACCAGGTTTTCACTACTATCTCTTAAGCACCTTTTACTCATCTGGGTTCAGCACCCATTCCGATTGGTACATTCCCTTCCTTATTCCTTAACCCATCCCATTTATTACCCAGGGGTCATTGGCCATCTCCACCCTGTTCGCCTAGTCACGTTTGGCCCTCAACACTTGCATTCATTTAGGCTGACGATGACCAGCAATGGCCATTTTCAAAGGGCCCTTGTACCACTCCATTCCTGACAAAAGGCGTCTTGTGCGTGAAAAGGATGACAAACGCCCCTCGAGCGCCACAGAAACAAGTTGTGAGTGTTGCCATGGCAGAGAGGTGGCAAAGCAAAAAGACAACAGCTACTCCAAAATACCAACATTCAACTGGTAAACTGGTCTTTTGTACATTATAATTTAGAACTTGTATGATCTTTCTCTTGGACAATTTACCTCTTCACTTCAACCCAAACTCTGGTCAGAACCATCATTGAAAAACAAAAAAACTGTCCTAAAAGGCCATCATTGTAGCCGGACAGCTCTCCCTGTCTGGTGACTAGAGCATCATTAAAACATCTCATCCATTTCAGATTTGGCTTCCTGACCTGAAGACCTTCATGAGTGTCTGTAAAGCACTTCCTATTACACTTCTTTAAAAAGACACTTAAAAATGACCCAGGCTGTCCATTTTATTCAGTGGAAGGAAAATAAAGAATATTGTATTTTACATAATTGGTGGGAATCACTTGTGTGTGCAGTGACGTGTGTATATACTGGATGTGTGTGTGTGTGTGTGTGTGTATATACTGGATGTGTGTGTGTGTGTGTGTGTGTATACTGGATGTGTGTGCACCACAGAGTCTCAGGGAATTGGGCTTCATCAAGGAAAAAGGAGTGGTTGTTTTTGTGTCGTGTGACTGCATGGCAGTGGGTCGAGACAGACAGACAGACGGACAGCTCGCAATGACGTTGAGGAAAGTCCCCAAGCCTCGGGAAAAAGAACAGATCAAAAAAAAAAAAAAAAAACATGGCAAGTCCCTCCCTCCCCTAAACTGATTTGGATCATCTCCCGCACCTAAGACATCCCTGAGCCCACTGCGCCAGAAAATAAAGGAAACGAAATAAATGCCATCATATTTACAAAATTCAGGTAGATCCAGAGAGAAGAAAAACAAAGTGTGCTTGATCACCATAATTCAGGATGAGCCTTACTTGATTTAAATTACACAATTAAAAATATTTATCATCTAAAAAAAAAAGGATGTTCGGGAAATGGGAGATGTAATTAATAAGGTTGGAATAAAACTACCGACCCCCGAGTTCTAGTGTATGTGGGAATATCTAGAAGAGTGTTTGTGTGTGTGTGTGTGTGTGTGTGTGTGTGTGTGTGTGTGTGTGGTGTGTGTATTGAGTGTTTTATGTATAGATGTACACTACTGGTGGCTGTAACTTTGAACTTCATAAAGGGATGAAACAAAACGGATGTGGGAGAGAGTGTGAACGTGAGGCCGTCTTCTGATGATGTTAATAAATGAACTTCTGGAGAGGCGACGGTATGCTAACGGAAAAAAAAACAAACAGAATTGTGGGGAGAAAAGGAAAGACAATGACCAAACAGAAAGAGACAAGTAAGAGTGGGAGAGACCGATGAGAGAGAGAGAGAGAGAGAGAAGAGAGACGAGCGGGAGAGAAAGAGAGAGGGGGGGGGCTCAGTCCTCCAGGACGATGGGTTCGCTGGTGCTGGATGGTAGCAGGGGGGCGGGCAGGGGTAAGGGCAGCGGGCGCGCTGGCAACGGCAACCTCACGCGCACCATTGTGTGGGGCTTACGGGCAGCACGCCGCATCTCGGCCTGAGTCAGGTGCTTCCTCAGGGCCCTGGGGGGAGAGACAGGACAGACTGAGCAACAATACACACGCTAGACACCTTCGCCAATGCACTGCCACGGTGGAATCATTTGCAGTACTACACAGGCCTACAAAACTAAGAACCAGGTTCTCACACTGGGATCTCTTAAGCAGCTTTTACTCCTCTGGGTTCAGCGCCCATTCAGATTGGTACAATAATTCAGAATCAGTTTTATTGGCCAAGTATCCTTGGATATGCAAGTGTACTCGGCCAATAAAAGTGATTCTGACTCTATATGACTCGTGAGCAGTCATTTAGAAGGACAATGAAATTAGAACTTTCCCATGTTACTTTCCCATGTTACTAGAATGGACAACTGAATGTTCCGGATCCGGAGTTCTGCCTCTGACAGTAATATTCCATGTACCTGGTGTCTTTTGTGGCCACAAACACCACAGGGTTGGGAGCGTCCCCTTGGCTGACCTTCTGACGCTTGATGACCGACTGAGAGGTGGTCCTCATGGCTGATGGGAATGGCCTCCCATTGGCCGAGTAGGGATGGCCACTAACCTGCACACGCCAGTGGCGGAGAGAGAGAGGGAGAGAGAGAGAGAGAGAGAGAGAGAGAGACTGGAGTTAGAGGAGGAGTGCGGAGGGCCAGAGATTCATTCATTCAAAAAAATATATTATTTGACTCTTATTTAGTTATAAAGGTGGTCCAAGACAGGAAGGAAATAAAATGTCACTGCTGCTTCCTGTGCCAGAACAAGCACAAACAAGGTTTTGAACTGAATTCAGAGGCTTGCAAAGACTGCAATAGCACTGTGCCAGACTACACAGGGAGGGTGAAAACAATATGTACACCAACGCAAAAGCAGTACAATTACCCAAGTTGTGTTCATATAACTT
>JAGFZM010004398.1:0-13899 GCA_017657215.1 Limnothrissa miodon
GAGGATATTTGGATTCAGACAATATGACAATATCTCATCTTAGAACTACGAGGGACATTGGGACTGCCTGATTTTGCAGCAGTAGAACTGGAGACTAATGTTAATGAACCCAATCCAAAGGGTAAACGAGGTAAAACAGCAATGATTTTTCAATTATCTTTTTAAAGTTTCATGAAAGGCAACTAAATTCATAAGTACATAAGTAGTAGAAAGAAAGACTAAAATGCGTGTAAAAACGCTCGCCACCAGTGTTTGGGCTGTGTTTCATTACTGATAACAATTTAATAAGAGTTATGGCAGTGTGTTTGCTTCAACAGAGGAACAGGATGTACACACCCAATTGGAATAAAATAATAAATACATTTTTTGCATCTTCTACTTGTTTTAAAATAACTAAATTACTGATTAGCGATAACGCTTAGACTATCTCGGCAACAAAAATAATACATAAATAGTAAAAGATAGTATTTCTCTAAAATTATGTAAGTAAAAGTGTGCAAGTAAATTTCTAGCATTTCTCTGAAATGATTTCTAAATGTCTCAAGAAGTTTCTGAGGAGCTGACTGGAATTTGCACTCTATTCTAATATAAATGAAATGTTCCAACCCCAATGAAGTTCAGCGTGACTTGTGTTTCACCTGTAGTTGTTAGAAAAGTAGTAACGAAAAATAGTGATGATGTAAAATCAAAGTTGTATTCATCGCGGTCTGCCTCCAGCACTGCTACGCCACTTTTCCCCGCGGAAAGCACCTCTTGTAGCAGAGTATTTAGTCGTTTCTCTTCAATACAGCGATTTTCTGTGAGAAACGTCGTTCGAAGGTCCTGCACCTCAGTCACCAAATAGTTCTCCTCGGACTGCTCAAGTGCCATAAAAACAAGCCCGCCAAATAGTATGAAGAGAATATATCCCAGCAACAAAAAAGGAAACGCATACTCTCGTAAAAATCCAACAGTTGAGTCCCAGCAGCGAGCCATAATTTTATCTGAAAACGGGCTGAAAAATGACTGCGCATCGGTCTTCCGGCTAAAGTAACCAAACACCCATTGGCGCATGCAGCATTCATCAACCTTTAAAATTTAATTACTGTAGCCTAGCCTCGTAATGTCGTCCGCACACACGCATTAATGAAACAAACTAAAGCACATGTTGAACTGCTTTAACTTCCTTCTCATGCTATCCATGAGTCTGAATAGCTCAGCTGCTTAGCAATTGCATTTTGGGACATTACCCTACATGGTCGTTCGATTGCACACACCAGATTATCCAACAAACATAAAAAATGCGTAAATATATGTTGTTAGTGAAGGCAGTATCTTTAAAAAAAAACAAAAAAAACATCTATTTGAATATTTTAAAACTCGCAGCGTTTAAGTTAACCAACGTCAGTAAACACATTTATTGACAAAGAACAACTTTATTTTACAATATATCCAGGACATATTGATACATAATATGGTGTAAGGTGTTTATTCCTACACTTGCAAAGACTCCGGAATGCTTAACTCTTTGTTTTCTTTTTAACAGTGCAATCTGCTCAAAAACATTTGGTCAACTGCAGAACAAATGTTTGATTTCCAAACACCACAATATTCATATCTCTCTGGAGGACCAAAAATAAACTTTGTTAAGTTCTGTTAGACTAGGGTTAAGGACAGATGCTCCAGTGCCTAACGCATAACTCCACCCATGGGAGATTTGTAAGCTCGAGCATCCACCAGTCTAAGTGTGACTCTGTACCCAGAGGATGCAGTGTCTCTGCTGGCCAGGCCAGTGCACATCCGTTCCTACTGGCCTGTGGGCCGTCCGCTGCGTCCCTTATAGAGGCAGATGCAGAGAGTAGTGGGAGTAGGTCCACTGGCGCACGGGTTTGCTGACGCGGCCAATGACGGGCAGTTTGTGCGCATACGCACGAGGCGGGAGACTGGACACTCCTGCCGGCGGGTTGAAGCTCGTCTGGAAGCGTCGCCCCTGGCAACGGCGGCCCATTTGGCGCCCGCCGATGAGGAAGGAGAAGGAAGGGGGTGTGGCCTGTGGCGGGGGGAAGCGCGCTTTGGGGAAGATGTCACGGGACAGTCCTGCCGAGCGCTGACCCGGCCGTGAGGAGGAAGAGCGTGAACGCTGGACTGAGGAAGATGAGGAGGACGAAGAGGACCGGGCGAGAGACCTGAGAGGTGGGAAAGAGTGTGAGTGTGTGTGTGTGTGTGTGTGTGTGTGTGTGTGAGAGAGAGAGAGAGAAGCAGAGAGAAATAAGCAACTATGCCTTTAATGCAGTTTGGAGTAACTGAAAACAGAAAAAAAGCTATGAATGTGTGTGTAGTGGGCTAAACATGACCTGGGCACATTTCAGAACGTGCATTATGAATGACTATAACAATATTATGACTTTATGACTTAGAGACAGGTTTTAATGTATGTGCATGAAGGTCCATGAAGGTGCCTGAGTGACTAAATTGCTGAGTGAGAAAAGACCTAACCTATTATAACCCGTTTTCTATAAAAGGAACACGCCACCCTATTGCAAGTATTGAAGTATGTTCTTCCCTTAACTTAGACAAAGTGATACCCGTCTTGTTTGCACTCAACTGCTCTGGCATGCAATGGTACTTTAGCTTAGTTTAGCTTAGACAGGTATGGTAAGGGAAGAACACATTACAATATGGCGTGTTCCTTTAAGGTTCTAGCGTTCCTTTAAGGTTCCAGTGTCCTCTTACCTTCCCGGTGCAGTCGCGGCCAGACTGGGTGGTGCGGGCTCCATCCGAGGGCTCCCGTCCTGCCGGGGGCTGATGCTGAGGCTGGCGGTCAGCTGGGGCATCTTCCGCACCGTGTCTATGCCAGAGCTGCCCCCCGCTCCGCCGCCACCCCCCACGCCTCCGCCCGGCTCCCTCCGCCCGCCCGGGCCGCTCTGGTCCGCGGTGCTCCCGGCTGTGGAGCCCGACCCGAGCTCGGGTCCCGCACTGAAGCGCACGGCCAGACTGTCGCCGAAGAACGAGTAGAGCTCGCTGTACATGGCCGGCAGGGGCACGGGCGTCCAGTCCTCCCACGGGCAGCCAGAGCCGCCGGCCTGCAGGTGACTAGCGATGCCCAGCCCGGCCTCGGCCAGCGGCTCTGGAGGGGGACTGAGGCCGGGGGAGCTCTCGCGGAAGCCCAGCACGCTGCTGGTCAGACCCTGCTGGCTCCAGGCCTCTCCTTCTGCAGACTGGGACAGAGTCATGGCCTTCATCTTCAGCAGGCGCTCTACTGCCACCTGCAGGACAAACACAAATATTGCCCTTGTTGTGCTACCTATTTAGCATGTCTGCTGAAATATAACAATCCACACGCATCCACAATCTACAAATATGAAAAAAATATGTCTATCCTATCAACTTTCATTAGTATTAGTTCCATTAAAGGCTATTAAGTGGAACTAGAAGCAAGTACCTTCCTGTTGAAATTGTTAAAACAGGAATTCGTTTAAAAGGACAGGTCCCACAGAGGAGGACAGACAAGCCTCCGACTTACCAGGATGGCTCCATAGACTTTGTGTCCATCTGCTTTGACTTGCGCATTTGAGACAGAGTAATCATCCAAGACGGCTTGCAGGTTTGCCCAGTAGGCTGGCAGGTGAGGATACAGCACCTTCTCAACAGCCTAGGAGACACACACACACACACACACACACATAGAGCAACAGCTGTATTCGGAGCAACCACACCTTTGTAATACTTCATTAAAAAAAATGGAAATAAACACATTTAACTTCATCACACACAATTTCTTCCATCATTTTTACTTTTATCAGAGATAGATAGTAGCTAGGTAGCCGTACAGCTAGCTAGCTAACTTGACAGATAGCTTGACAGATAGACAGACAGATAGATAGATAGACAGATACACAGATAGATAGATAGACAGATACACAGATAGATAGAAAGATAGATGATAGACAGATAGACAGATAGACAGATACACAGATAGATAGCTAGATAGACAGATAGACAGATACACAGATAGATAGCTAGATAGCTAGATAGACAGATAGACAGATAGACAGACAAGCGGGGATGTGAGCTGTACCTTCCAGCCCAGGGCATGCAGTCCCACCACGGCCCCATAATGAGAACAGAGGGGTCGCACGGGGTCAGACAGAACCTTCTGCAGAGACAGCAAGATCTGGTGGTACAGACCACTCACCAGGTCCCCATGGGTCCTACACACACACACCAAACATTTTGTGCATTAAAACATACATAGAAATCACCTTACACTTTTTTTAAGCTTGCTATATATTAGGGCTGTGCAATTAATCGAAAAGTAATTGTAATCGACATTCAGAACCTATAATCGATCAAATTTTCCCAGGTCAATTATTTCAATTACTTTCCCTTTTAAAAACACTACTGCATGTTGAGTCACGTGATCCCGCTCAGTTTCGTTACTCCGCAGAGCAGCTTGTCAGTGAGCTATGAGGGCAAAAAATTTTAATAATAATCCTTTTTGTTTGCCTTTATCTGTTTTATCTGTCTTAATCTGTTTTGAGGAGAATTCACTATTCTTTTCAATACATGCAACAGATTTCCAAAGTCAATGAGTAATCGTGTAAAATAATCCTGATTTCAATCATGACCAAAATAATCGTGATTATGATTTTTTCCATAATCGATCAGCTCTACTATATATTGTGTACACTAGCACAATAGTAAATGAGTCTTCATATAAACACACAGTGAAAGCTGCAGCTTGTAACTGGCATCTGGCAGATGCAGTAATGAGAGCAAGGCAACTGCTATTTAGCAGATGGTGACTGAATGGATTCATGGACTATAGGGGTCTATAGGGGTCTTCAGGTGGTGGCTGCTCTGCGACGCCCACCATACTGTCCTCTCTTTAAGGTCCTCACCAGAAGATGTGGCTGAGCAGCAGTGCTGCGTAGTCCCGCAGAGTCCAGTGGTCGTTGAGTGGGTTGATGGAGGCGGCCAGCGGCTCCAGGATGCAGTACATGACGCTGGACACCAGGCTGCGCACGTACGAGCCCAGGTACAGGTAGGGGTTCTGCACCAGGCTACGCACCATGTGAAGCAGCCGGTTCAGCTGCTCCAGGTCGTGGCTCACTGACTTCACCTGAGTGGCAGAGGATGACAGAGGGGAATAAAGAGATCAGGGAATTTTATTGTCACATACTTTTTTGTAATGGTGTAAAAAGATGGAGGGAAATTACAGGTGCCCTGTACAGCCAAAAAGTGTTGACTAGCTAAAGTTATGTTAATCTAGGTGGAATAATATTGTAAGGAAAAGAAAACAACACATAAAAAGTGGCACTGCTTTATGAAGGGTTAGTGCTTAGCACTCCTACTCCGCAATTCATTTTTTGAAGTACAATTAACGACTGCAATTTATTATTTGAAGTTTTTTGAAGTGAACTATGAGCACACACATACCCCACTGATGACATACACAAAGTATGGTAGCAGAGCTGCGATCTTGGAGTTAGACTGAAGGTCCAACAGTGCAACCTAAAGAGAGTCCATGTCAGATCACACAATGGAAAAGCAACAATTCTCACAAATCCACCATCTAGTTGAGTGCGTCTAGCAGCGCAGCTGGACACTCTACCTTCATAAGGTGGGGATCTTCACCAAGTATAGCTCGAGTGATCTGTTGGTAATACTTTAAAAGGTCTTCAGACAGGGACTGGACAGCACTGGGAACTTAAAAAGCACAGGCAGGTCTCAGGTGACTGTATGCATCTTTTGCTTGGCTATGCTAATGGTGTGGAATATGTCTGAAGATTCTTATTCATCCAGGTTGTGATCGCCATATTGTTCAGTTTAAGGCAACTGGACTTCCCAGACTTTCTTTTTCTGTACTAAAATGCCAGTAAATACCTGATTTGGTACAGCTCTGGCACCTAGATTAACATTAATTAACCAAACCAGCTCCTCAACACTGCCGGCTGCACTGGGCACCATGCCCAGGCATCTTCAAATATAGCAACTATAAGTACATAAAGCTGCTATGTGATGAATGACATAGAAGACAAGTCATGGTTTGAGGAGAAGTTACAGTTTTCATCCATCCATTTTATATTAGTTTATCTTTCATCTAAGTAACTTAATATTTACACAGCACACCATTCCCTGGAATAACATTAACGCCCATCATGGGACTGCATTTCACAACAGTACACGACAGCTCTCTGGACCATAGTAGCTGTAAGTTCAGAACACCCTTTGCTATTATGAAATATCTTAATATTAAAATATCTTATACCTGTTCCTTGAGGTTCTAGGTTGCCCTTGCCATCCAGGTAGGACACCTTCACTATTGAGTGGTCAAACATAAGCACAAAGAAATTAACATATAATAATATAAATTATATATATATATATATATATATATATATGTGTGTGTGTGTGTGTGTGTGTGTTTGTATATATGTATGTATGTATCAGTGACTAAGGAGTGACATACCCCGAACCATGGTCTCTGCACAGCCCTTTGGGATATTGGTGGCAAGGGCCAATTCCACCAGGTTGATATCTCGATCCTCAACAAAGAAGAGCTCCCCTTCTTTGGCTGGGCGGAAAGGAATAGGCTCTTGAGAGCCATGGCCGCATATAGCCTGATGGAAAGGCATTAAAAAACTGCGTTAAACAATGGTCAGTGCCATTTGAGCACAATAATCCACAAGAGCCGTACCAATGTTGTTTATTTCAAGCTCCAGAACTCACGTCTACATTGCTCCATCGGAGGGCTCTGTTGAAGTCCTCCACGGTCAGTTTTCGTCTCTTTGCGTGCCGCATGAACTGTGAGCTGCTCTGCTCCAATCAATCACAGCATGTCCCAAGGTCAGCACAAACATTATGAAGCTATGCAATATGAAACAATTATAGCTATCACTGGTGAAAATACACAACTTACTTGAGTTGCCTCCCTGAGTCTGTAACATACATCTTCGGCGAGAAGAGCCGCCACCTCGTCGCTGAGCTCAACCCCAGAGCTTTCAGCCATCAGTTTGACTGATTCTCGGGACACCTCTGCGAAACGCCTCTCCTCTCTTTCAGTCATTCTCGAACAGCCACCGAGTCTTAAAGACATAAAAGTCGAAACACTGCAAGTTTAGTTGCCCCTTCCAAACAAATAGCTCATGTTTTACCACACCTTTTCACTTGCAGAGACCAGGCACACAAGGCTACAGGCCTCAGGTTCGTGAGCATAACTACCTAGAGCGCATACGAAGTTAAGGTTAGCTGTTAAATAATTTTCTGTATGCAAATGTATGCATAGGCTCGGTGGTGTAAATAGTATGTACCATGGTCCTTAACCATCCGGTCACTCTTATAGAAACCAACCACTGACGCTTGTCAGGCAGAACTTATGACAAATGGGAGCCTCCGCAAGAAGCTAACGATGAAGCAAGCATGCTAACATTTTATTAGACGAGTAGTGTTCCATCAGTCGCTAAGACGCGATTCTACAGCTCGAATGTTTAAAAGTCAGAAAGTATCTTCAGTCAACTTACCACTAATTAGAACCAGCTAAAAATTGCACACAAAATAGCGAGAACATTTCAAGCTGTAGCTTCTACACTTTAGACCAGCTAAGAAAATGTTGAACAACAATGCTAGGGATTGGTCAGAACGCTTTCAGGTCATCGGGCCCCAGGTTTGTGATTGGATAAAGAGAGAGAGAAAAAAAAATCCTCAAAGCCAAGTCAAGTCCGTACATTTCGGGCTCATTGTAAATCAATTTTTTTTAGCCTTTAAAAAAAATGAAAAAGGCCAAATGGCCACCCAGATTTCAACGCCTAAAGCAACCCCGCTTGCATTTTATTTGCACCCATAATTTGGCAATTAAACACAGAAACAATATGAGTTATTAAATTTTATTATGCTCAGGTTAAAAATGGTAAAAATATAAGTTACGTCATTTTAAATTAAATTCAAGAACAAAGACAAAACGTGAGTAAAAACATAATATACAGTGTTAAGAGAAAACCACACGGGCAAAGGGTAGTAAAACAAGTTAAAAATGTAAAATCTGAATGTAAATTTGAGATGCCAGTC
The DNA here is from genome assembly GCA_017657215.1 of Limnothrissa miodon. Taxonomy (NCBI): domain Eukaryota; kingdom Metazoa; phylum Chordata; class Actinopteri; order Clupeiformes; family Clupeidae; genus Limnothrissa; species Limnothrissa miodon. Next base: position 8,047 of record JAGFZM010004398.1, read on the forward strand.
TCAAACATACAGACTCCGCCATACTACTGCAGAGGAACATTTCATAACAAATGCACAACTTTATTCTACAGGTTTCCAACTCAGGAGAGAAGACCCAGCGGCTTCTATTGCCTGGCTGTTCTCCAACTGAAGACGAAGCGCCAAAGGCAGCAGCAGGTCGTTCAAATGCTGGCTGGAGAATGTAAAGGCGTTGTGGGCCTGAGGTTCGCAAGAGAGGGGTGGGGTGATGAGGAAGCCGTCGTCTGGAGGGATTGGAGATGCTAAGGCAGATGGTGGCGAAGAGACCGATGAAGAAGTTGGTGACGAAGAGCGCATATCCGAGGCCGGGGACACCGCTCTTGACGGGAGGTGGGTCAAAGACGCCGAGATAGGGGGCCATGGACTGGAGGTTGAAAAAGGAGAGGAGTCTGAACTTGAGCCTCGAAGTGCTTTTGGCAGGCCGTGCTGGAATCGACAGCGCGTGCCGTACAAACAGAACCCAAATGCACTAAAGGTGCGACAGAGGGTGCCTCGAGGTTTCCATTCTGAGCGGGCCGTGGGGCAGGCAGCTGCGGCAGCAATAGATGAAGCGGTCGGTGGGGACCAGAGCTTTTCTTCTTCGCCGTCTGTGGAGGCTTCCGAGCCACCGGCGGCTACGTGTAGAAAATGGCAGTGGCTGCCGAAGGGGCAGACGCCATAGGCTCGGTAGTTCCGACATGGAACTGTGCGGACATAGCCCGGTTTGCGCTGCTGGCGAGCGGGCGGTCGTTGCTCGTGTAGACCATGGACGAAGAGACAGCGATTACCATACACGCAGTAGCCGGCCGTGTGGTAAGTGCGGCATAGCTCCGTTTTGTACTTAGGATGGCGAGAGGGAACATGCAAGTCGTGTAGGCCATGGGCAAACTGACAACGCTCTCCGTATTTGCATGCGCCCGTCACGGAATAGCGGCTGCAAAGTTCCGTCTTGTAACGTGTAGAACACAGAAGGGGCGAAGGTTGAGGTATAGAGGAGTGTACCAAAGGTAGCAAGGCCTCGGCAAGCGACAAGCCCTGACTCGGGGGCGTCTCTCCATCACAGAGCAGGTTGTGCACAATCCCGTCATCTTCTGGGGAGAACATCATGAGGTTGTCCTGGCTGGTCTGTAGGAAACATAGTTGTAGGACTGTCAAGACACTTGACAAAAACCTTTAAACACAATTGACATTTAGATCTGCACGAGTTTAGAACCCTCTGGGTTCGGATAAACGTAACATCACGTGGGCTAGATTTGCTTAGAAGCCCAAAGTAAGAACAAACAAACACTATTAAGTGTAGGGCCTACAGTGATTTTAATAACCTAAAATTAGATGCCAAGCGGAGTAGGCCCAAGTTGCGATTGCAAAAGTAACCTACAGCGAGCATTAGTTTCAGCTGTTGACAAGCCGTTAACTTACCTCAAACATAGTTTGTCAAGATAACAGTGACCGATAACAGTAAAAGCTCTTAAACGCCCCAATAAATAATAACTGTTAAAAGACGCACGAAGACAGACACAGCAACCTCCAGCGCATCCACCCTGTACAGTAGTTGCTCTCTTTATTGCGCCCACATGTCGTTTAGCCCACTTCCCGCGTACCCTTTAAATCGGAATCAGCTGGGATCGAAAACATTAGAGGAGGGTTCAAACCCGCCAATAGGATTTCATTAAGGTATGCCTTCAGCGCCATCTGCCAAATCAGCTTGGGCCTCTAATCGATTTGGTCGTTTTCCGCTTCTTTCCAAGTTTGCCAATTCGGCCGTGGGCCAATAAACATTTGGTTACAAACTGGTTACTTCAAATGTATCTTAGTGGTAGACAATCACCTGTCCTGTGTCAATTCACACCTCAACCTGAAACGACAGCAGAGGAAGCTCTTCGCTAATCTGCTAATTAAACGCTGTCTGTTCCGCCCAATCTCAATTTAATCCCGTCTCTGAAAAGTAAATGAACAGCTCCTTTGATCTTGTTTTACTATTTAAAATACTGGAACCGTTTAGAAAAGCAGATCACCGTCAGACAATATGATTTGTATTCAGGCATCGACTCTCTCTATATAGGCCTATGTTCATCAAAATCTTACATGTTGAGGGAAAAACATATTCATAATATTCAATCCCATCAAAAGGTGCAAAAGGCGTTTTCCTGTGTTTTATTCCTTAACATCTTGTCATAATATTTTTTTGGGGTACTACGCTGTATTCCGTCCACGCACAAAGCACACTGGGGCATGATATACGACCACAAAGAAAACTTTATTTATTTTCTTATCAAGATACATTAAAGGATACAGACACTGGATAAAAAAAAAGAAAGAAATTTAATTGAAGCAGATTTTCTCTCCAACATACAAAAAATGCTACCCCTTGTGATGCCCTAGCCCCCTCACCCCCCCCCCCCCAAAAAAAAACTACCTTACCTGCCCTTAAAAGGAACCATGTTCACATGAACATTTTTTTTATTATTGTTTTAACTTCTCCACAACAAAGAGAAAATACAAGCTAGCGCTTTTATATAAAAACTGTGGAGTCGAATGTGGCCCTTTTGTTATTGTAATTATTTTTATATAGGCAAGTGATTGCTATGCATGGGGTGTTCAATTTAATAATTTTCATATGAAATGTTACAAAAACTCCACATAAATTTGGAGGAAGTTGGGCTAAAATAGTGTACAATGGTTTCGTCACACCTGGTTGGGGGGTGGTTAAGAGAAATTTGTAAGAAATTTAAGTGTCCAAATTTGAAACATCCACACACATTCAAAGAAAAGTTATTAAAAAAAAAAAATCAAAAATGGGGTTTTACAAAAAACTCAAAATAGCTTAGCAGATAGCAGATTGCAATTTGACCATCATAACCACCAAAAACAGTCTGAGAAGTTGCCCACTCAGCCAATTCCTACCTTCACAAAACACACTTTTCACTACGGCCTCTGCATAGTAGTAGTTTGGCTACCATGAATAAATATACAGCCTTCATTATTTCATACAAAGTTGGGAGTACAGCTGTTTAACATTTGCAGAATACTGCAATTTATTTCATGGCTTCAAACTGTGTGTTAACCGATTTTGCCAATGTACTACCAGAATGTAAATCATTTGCTTTACTACAGAGGCCTACAAAACTAATAACCAGGTTTTCACTACTATCTCTTAAGCACCTTTTACTCATCTGGGTTCAGCACCCATTCCGATTGGTACATTCCCTTCCTTATTCCTTAACCCATCCCATTTATTACCCAGGGGTCATTGGCCATCTCCACCCTGTTCGCCTAGTCACGTTTGGCCCTCAACACTTGCATTCATTTAGGCTGACGATGACCAGCAATGGCCATTTTCAAAGGGCCCTTGTACCACTCCATTCCTGACAAAAGGCGTCTTGTGCGTGAAAAGGATGACAAACGCCCCTCGAGCGCCACAGAAACAAGTTGTGAGTGTTGCCATGGCAGAGAGGTGGCAAAGCAAAAAGACAACAGCTACTCCAAAATACCAACATTCAACTGGTAAACTGCCTTTTGTACATTATAATTTAGAACTTGTATGATCTTTCTCTTGGACAATTTACCTCTTCACTTCAACCCAAACTCTGGTCAGAACCATCATTGAAAAACAAAAAAACTGTCCTAAAAGGCCATCATTGTAGCCGGACAGCTCTCCCTGTCTGGTGACTAGAGCATCATTAAAACATCTCATCCATTTCAGATTTGGCTTCCTGACCTGAAGACCTTCATGAGTGTCTGTAAAGCACTTCCTATTACACTTCTTTAAAAAGACACTTAAAAATGACCCAGGCTGTCCATTTTATTCAGTGGAAGGAAAATAAAGAATATTGTATTTTACATAATTGGTGGGAATCACTTGTGTGTGCAGTGACGTGTGTATATACTGGATGTGTGTGTGTGTGTATATACTGGATGTGTGTGTGTGTGTGTGTGTGTATACTGGATGTGTGTGCACCACAGAGTCTCAGGGAATTGGGCTTCATCAAGGAAAAAGGAGTGGTTGTTTTTGTGTCGTGTGACTGCATGGCAGTGGGTCGAGACAGACAGACAGACGGACAGCTCGCAATGACGTTGAGGAAAGTCCCCAAGCCTCGGGAAAAAGAACAGATCAAAAAAAAAAAAAAAAAACATGGCAAGTCCCTCCCTCCCCTAAACTGATTTGGATCATCTCCCGCACCTAAGACATCCCTGAGCCCACTGCGCCAGAAAATAAAGGAAACGAAATAAATGCCATCATATTTACAAAATTCAGGTAGATCCAGAGAGAAGAAAAACAAAGTGTGCTTGATCACCATAATTCAGGATGAGCCTTACTTGATTTAAATTACACAATTAAAAATATTTATCATCTAAAAAAAAAAGGATGTTCGGGAAATGGGAGATGTAATTAATAAGGTTGGAATAAAACTACCGACCCCCCGAGTTCTAGTGTATGTGGGAATATCTAGAAGAGTGTTTGTGTGTGTGTGTGTGTGTGTGTGTGTGTGTGTGTGTGTGTGTGGTGTGTGTATTGAGTGTTTTATGTATAGATGTACACTACTGGTGGCTGTAACTTTGAACTTCATAAAGGGATGGAACAAAACGGATGTGGGAGAGAGTGTGAACGTGAGGCCGTCTTCTGATGATGTTAATAAATGAACTTCTGGAGAGGCGACGGTATGCTAACGGAAAAAAAAAGAATTGTGGGGAGAAAAGGAAAGACAATGACCAAACAGAAAAGAGACAAGTAAGAGCGGGAGAGACCGATGAGAGAGAGAGAGAAAGAAGAGAGACGAGCGGGAGAGAGAGAAAGAGAGACGGGGGGGGCTCAGTCCTCCAGGACGATGGGTTCGCTGGTGCTGGATGGTAGCAGGGGGGCGGGCAGGGGTAAGGGCAGCGGGCGCGCTGGCAACGGCAACCTCACGCGCACCATTGTGTGGGGCTTACGGGCAGCACGCCGCATCTCGGCCTGAGTCAGGTGCTTCCTCAGGGCCCTGGGGGGAGAGACAGGACAGACTGAGCAACAATACACACGCTAGACACCTTCGCCAATGCACTGCCACGGTGGAATCATTTGCAGTACTACACAGGCCTACAAAACTAAGAACCAGGTTCTCACACTGGGATCTCTTAAGCAGCTTTTACTCCTCTGGGTTCAGCGCCCATTCAGATTGGTACAATAATTCAGAATCAGTTTTATTGGCCAAGTATCCTTGGATATGCAAGTGTACTCGGCCAATAAAAGTGATTCTGACTCTATATGACTCGTGAGCAGTCATTTAGAAGGACAATGAAATTAGAACTTTCCCATGTTACTTTCCCATGTTACTAGAATGGACAACTGAATGTTCCGGATCCGGAGTTCTGCCTCTGACAGTAATATTCCATGTACCTGGTGTCTTTTGTGGCCACAAACACCACAGGGTTGGGAGCGTCCCCTTGGCTGACCTTCTGACGCTTGATGACCGACTGAGAGGTGGTCCTCATGGCCGACGGGAATGGCCTCCCATTGGCCGAGTAGGGATGGCCACTAACCTGCACACGCCAGTGGCGGAGAGAGAGAGGGAGAGAGAGAGAGAGAGAGAGAGAGAGAGACTGGAGTTAGAGGAGGAGTGCGGAGGGCCAGAGATTCATTCATTCAAAAAAATATATTATTTGACTCTTATTTAGTTATAAAGGTGGTCCAAGACAGGAAGGAAATAAAATGTCACTGCTGCTTCCTGTGCCAGAACAAGCACAAACAAGGTTTTGAACTGAATTCAGAGGCTTGCAAAGACTGCAATAGCACTGTGCCAGACTACACAGGGAGGGTGAAAACAATATGTAAACCAACGCAAAAGCAGTACAATTACCCAAGTTGTGTTCATATAACTT
>JAGFZM010004399.1:0-14019 GCA_017657215.1 Limnothrissa miodon
CGATTTCTGGGCATGAAGGCACCAAAGCCACCATATCTTTACCAAATGTTTCACCACTTAACTCAAACACTTCCATGGCAATGCTCTTCATCTGAAAAGGCTTGTCCCACAGAACTGTTTTGTCAGGTATTTGTTCAACGTTAGTCTCATGTAGCGATGGCATTCCTGGAATTATGGACAACCTTGGGCACAAATGAATTATATTTCTCATTGCAGGCTCTTTGAGTATTTCACACTTATTTGCTATATGCTGGGGTGCCGAAGGGAAACCAGGGACTGAAGCAACGACTGGACAAGATGGCACCATAGCCCACATTCTGCTACAGATCTCTTTGTCCTCTACAAATATCTTCCTGGGTAAATAAGATCTCTTCTCTGGAGGCCTTATCTCTAAATCTCTCCTGACATTCTGCCACATAATGTTAGGTTTGCCAACAGGCTCTGCCAACTTCGATGGGATGCCAGCAATTCTGGATTTATTCGGGCATGATGGGAACAGAGAATTCATGGATGACATTTGTCCCTTCTTAGTTCTTTTTGCTGAAGGGAACCCAGGAATGCTTGAGGCTAATGGACATGAGGGAACAATGGCAAACATGTTTTTCATTATCTTTCTGTTTTGTTTGGACATTTCAGGGAATGGAGCAGGCAGTATTTTTACTGATGTTTTAATCTTCAGTGGCCTTAATATTGGCAGTTTGTAAACTGGCCAAGCTGTTTCACTGATGTTGGCATTTTGGATGGATGCCATTCCTATGACTCTAGCTACACTTGGGCAAGACGGTGTGAAATTGATCATATTTGCTGCCCTTTCGACCTGATGGACCTCTGAATCTGACAAGTCTACGGATGGAAAACAAGCTGTTGTGGCCCCCTTTGGACAAATGGGTCTTAAGTTAACCATCCTTGAATCTCTTTGGTCTTTCGGTATGTTCACTGGCAGGTCATGTAATTCCTTTGATTTTTTCTCCCACAATTCGCTTTTCTCCACTGGGAAGTCACCTAATCCTGCACTAGTGATTTGCCTGGAGGGGAATCCTGGGATACTGCTTGTTCTTGGACATGGTGGTACCTGGGCAGCCATACTTCCAGATCTAAAGGGCAAGGGACACTTGCATGAGAAATATTTTTTTGCAATATTTAAACTTTATGAAATGTACATGCCACAAAAAGTGGTGCAATGTTAATGCAATTCCACACATATTTTGCGAATACATGTGTGCAAGCCCAACACTCATGCAAAACCCCACTCATTAGCAGCAGCACACACAAGCAAAACATTAGTTTTTAGCACACTTCTGGCTTCTGAATGTAAGTATTCCACAAAAACCTGACAATCATCAGTAACACACATTCAGTCCAGTCCTCGGTTCATGTAACACAAGAAGAAGTACAGTTACTCTAGAATGGGTGCAAAGAACACATTCAATATTTGCAATCCACACAATGAAATTAAAATCCCAATGAATTCGCGGATGCAGTATTAACCCTTTCAGTAGCACTGAACAGTAGACTTAGGTAACACACTGTTGCAACAATCCCATCAAAACTCACCTCTGCCTAACAGTCAAAATTAATGATGTATCTGGAATAGAGTGCCACATTCTGCACTGTATATGCCTGAAATTGTGCAAATAAAGATACTGTATGCACTGCAACGGCAAGGAGAGACAATGCTTTTGAAGGTCTAATATAATCACTAAACACACATTCAGTCTCCTACACTTACCCTCTCTCGAGAGTGCCCTCATCTCCTTTTTGACATCTTGCCCCAAAGCCTGTATTCTCCTTTATAATATTGGGTACAGCAACAAAGACTGGTTTTGCTCCATTGCCATCGTTTGTAGTATGAACAGGCGCAGGCTGATGGTCTAGCACAGATGGACATATCTCTTTATGAATACTGACATCCTGTGGCAGTTCCATATGACTTTCAGAGGCTGGTGGCAACATTGATGCAGGCTTTTTGACAAGAGACTTTTGACAGGGATTTCTCTCAACAATAAATGCATCATCTTTGCATTTTATTGTGCCAGGTAGGTTAGATGGCAACATGTCATCTTCTCTTGGCAAGTGCTTGGACTCTAATCTTCTTAGAGATGGAAAACCTGGTGAATGTGCATTTGATGGACAGCATGGCGCCAATAATAACATGCCTTCCATATAAGATTTGTCCTTTATTGAGTTATATGGGGATGGATAGCTGAACATAGGCAGGCATGACTTGTCCTTACTTAGTTTATCGAACAATGGTTTTAAGTCTATATGCCAACTTATAATCTGTGTCTGAGTCTGTTGGGTGGATGGCACGCCAGGGACTCTTGAGAACTTTGGACATGATGGAATCATTCTAGACATTGCAGGTGCGATATTAACTGGGGGTCTTGGAGCAGACGGAAAACCAGGATTACGTGCCTTTCCTGGACACAATGGTGCAAGGTAGAACATTCCCCTGATGATAATTTGATCTTTAATTTTAATGTAATGAACTGGAAGTTGAATAGCAAGATCAAAGGGTTTAGTCCTAGGTTTAACACAAAAAGGCTTTACACCCAATGGCCAATTTACGGCTGAATGAAACTCTGATGTTTTTATGGATGGCACTCCTGGAATCCTGGCAACTTTTGGACAAGATGGCAGAAGGTTCACAATGCTTGGTGTGTTGCACATCTTTGGTCTTGGTGATGATGGAAACCCAGGTATTTTTGCTTCTCTTGGACAACAAGGTACCAGGAGTTGCATTGTTTTTCCGATCTCTTTTTCAGCATCATCCTTTGGTCGATACTGAGCGGGTGGAGAACATATGACATGATGTGACTTCTTACTGAAAGGTTTTATCCATAATGTCACCTCCCTAGTTGGCCAAACTTTGCAATCCAACTCTACATTTTTGGCTGATGGCATTCCAGGGGCCCTGGACATCATTGGACAGGATGGCAAAAAATGTGTCATACTTGGAGCCCTTATAAATTCAGGTCTCGGTGCTGAAGGGAAACCAGGCACCTTTGCTTTTTTCGGGCAAGTGGGGGCTAGTTTAAACATGTTTTTGTGAATATCTCCACCTTCTTCTGAATGAAAATACTGAAATAATATAGATGAGTCCTTTATTTTTTTGACCCAAAAAGGTCTCTTGCCCAGTCGAAACCAATGTGGCATTTTTTGTTCTGCCTTAGGAGCTTTAATTGATGGAAATCCCAAATACTTTGACACCTTTGGGCATGAGGGCACTAAGTTCACTACACAAGGAGCCCTGCATATTTCAGGCTGTGGTGCTGATGGACAACCAGGTATCTTTGATGCTTTGGGACAAGATGGCCTCATGTTTGACATGTTAACATTTTTCTCCAAAAGCAAAGGGGCTGATGAGAAGTCGGGAAACACAATAGTTTGTTTCATCAATGACTTTCTCCACAGCAACAAGTTAGCTTTCAACCAGTCACTGGGACCTGCGTTAGCTTTCAACCAGTCACTGGGACCTGAGTGTAACTTTGAAGGTAGCCCAGCAACTTTCGAAGATTTTGGACAAGTTGGTAAAATATTAACCATGCTTGGAGTAGTTTCTGGATCTCTTGGGACAAATGGAAAACCAGGGATTGTGGTCTTTTTTGGACAGGTTGGCGCAAGAGCCACCATACGTTTGATCATTTCCATATCATGATAGAATTTACCAAGATCATGAAAATGAAGGATTTCTGGCTTTTCCTTAAATGGTTTATAAAACACAATATCTTCAGACGGCCAGTTCAAAGCCAGATTTTTATTTGAGGCCATAACAGTTGGCAATCCTGCAATTTGTGTGGATTTAGGGCATGTTGGCAGTATGTTTATCATACTTGGCATTTGAGCTCTTGACTTCACCTTTGGTCTTTTTGCTGATGGAAAACCTGGTACTTTGCTTTCTTGAGGGCAACTTGGAACCAGGGCCACCATGTGTATTCTGTTTTCTTTGTCCTCATAAGCTACTCCTCGGGGGTCTATCACCACAGTCCTTTGTCTAGGACTGGCTTGATATAATGAAATGTTGCTTGCAGACCACAAACTTGACTTTGGCTTCTGATCCCTTATTTTTTGACAGGATTGAATGCCAGGAATATTGGAAACTCTAGGGCAGACTGAAACTAAATCTACCATGTTTGGTTCCCTAACAACTTTTGGACTGTGCACAGTTGGCATGTATGTTGATGGTATTCCTGGAATCCTAGTCTCTTTTGGACAGCTTGGTAATATATAAGCCATGCTACTTGTATCTTCTTTATCTGGGCTTAATCTCTTTGGTGCAGCGTCCGAAAAAATAGCAACTGAGATGTTTTTGGATGTTTTCTCCAGCAGCTCTTTCCTATCAATAATCCATTCCTCGGCCTGGGCTCCATCTGTACTATGGCTCAATATGGATGGCAACCCAGGAGAACTGGAGACTCGTGGGCAAGATGGCAACAAAGCAGCCATGGTATTATGTCTAAGAGATAGGGACACCAAAGGAAACAGTCAGAGATGTGAAGGACAATGCACGTGGGTTGCAGTTCAAGTTATTGTCTATTTGCAAAATAGATTTGCCTACTTGCAGATTTGCTTGTTTACATGCAAGCAGAGTGCATGTAAAATGTGCCCATGATTAAAGGAGGGAGATAGCCCAACACAAATGTTACCTATAGCACTACTGGTCATGCTGCCACAGAAGTTTAGCCTAAAAGCACTCTACATGTCCCATGCTACATATCCCTGAAGTCAAAACCTCACAACAGGTTTCCTTTTGATTCAAGCCAGCTCAGACCAAAGGTTAACTTAATAAAGAGCGGATAAAGCTAAGCAAACGAACACACTCCAACCTTGATGTGAATTAGTGTAACCATTAATAAACAAATAGAAGGTCAGAGGGTCAGAAGGTGCCATGCCACACTTACCCCCAATCAGAATGAACCTTTTCAACATCCCCTATGCTGGAGGCTTCCCTCTCAGAGAACAGACAATATTCCTGCTCTTTTTCTTCTTTCTTTCCTTTCTTTTTTTTCAATTTTTTTGTCTTTTTCTCTCCTTTCAAGTCTCTTAACTTCTCTCCCTCTAACATAGCACTGTGTGGCAGCTGTGTGGGTGACGCCTCGGAGACAACCAAAACAGCCTCTCCAGAGAAACACTTGGGTGTTGAAACTTGGGTGTTGAACTTGGGTGTTGAAAGAGGTGCTGGCTTCAAAACAGACGTTTTTGGCACCACTGATGATGAGCTCAAGGGTGAGACAGGGTGAGAGGTGGGGTCATCGGACGCTTCTGAAGGTGTCTTTGGGCCATCACTTGGCATTAAGGGCAGCTCAAAATAGGGGAATTCTGAGAGACTGGATTTCTTTGGACTAGAGGGCAGCAAAGGTGCCATACTGTCTGGTCTGAGGGGCAAAGGCATTATGATCAGACTCTACATGTGAGTTCATCAATTCTAGCATAAATTGTTGTAAGGTTCTAATGTCTCCAAGCCAAACATCTTTTTTTTTTATTCTCACACCAAGTACAAAAAGCAATGCTGTCAGTTGCACAGCCATCAGCCATCAGCAGTTTTCATACACACGTTTAAAATCTATTAAAAAGCACAACCATTTTCAGCTCATTTCCATCCACTGGATGAACCAAGTCAATGCTTCACGGAAGCAATACAAAAATGACAAAAAGCAGAACTGTGCACAAATGCACAAATGCTTTTTAAGTTGGTTTCTTTACAAAACCAGGCATGTTACCATGGATACATATCACTCATTAAAATTTCTACTATTGAAACACTGAAGTATGTAGGTGACCATAAACGTAAAAAAGTTTTTTTTTAGTTTGTAGTAAAGGCATACAGCATACAGGCTTCTTTAGTTTGGCATACATTTGTTCAATATTATTTAAGCGATTAAATAAGCGATGATCAAACAGTAAGGGGCGAACAAAATCAACTCCATAAAAGCAAGGCCACAACACAAAAAACTTTCAAATCCAAATTGCACCATTTTTGAATAAAAAAGAGATGCAAAGCACTGTTGTAGAACTCAGTTCTTTGAATGAATTTGAACTGCGATATTCATTTTGTTTGTCCACAACTGATGCATTTAAGTATCACTCACCTTTTAGCTGCCTTGACAACCTCCAATCCAAACACAGAATCTCCTTCCCGCTTCCGCTCATAGCCTCTGGACTCTGGCCGACCGAGGTTCCCTTGTTTTTCTTCTGCTTTAATTAAATGAACATAATTTATAAAAATATGTAAGAATCATTTGAGTGATGGCTAAGCTGCTAAGACTTAAGGCTGCAGGCTGGGCTACTTCTTAAAGACCAGACACAGGGATGACTGGAGCACTCTACAGTACAATGTGCTGTACTAGTGTTTCCTCAGAGTCAAATCAGTCTTAGTGTGTTCCATGAAGGTTCACAAAACACACAAACAAAACAAGAGAATGTTTCCAAAAGATTGTCTAAAGGTTTGACAAACAAAACTCTAAGAGAACATTCTGCAAAGGTTCTCTGAAGGTAAACCACTATCAGAACCAGAGAATATTTCCAGAATGTTATGTGTTTGCTGGGTAGCTGACTGGTCCCATCTGCCACACTATAGAGGAATTTTGCTTCTCGAAAAACTAGAAGAGCTCCTATATGTTTGAAACAGATCTACAGCAAAGCCATTACATGAGAACTGCATAAGCTTGGGTTTTATATTTCTACTTACTAGGACTTATTGAACTGGAGAATTCCTCTTCTGCCAATGTGCTCAACTGTCTCTGGAACTCTGCATTAACATAATAAACATAATTTAGTAGTTTGTTAAGTTATTAAAGTTAATCAAGTTAGTTATACACGACATGTCTCACACACTCTCCTCTGAGCACCCATGCAACCAGAAGCTACAGTGCACATCCCGACCACCAGAGGGAGCAACTGCTTCAATATTATTCTTCCAACCACTCTTCAGTTGTCGACTAATGTGAATCTTTCCCAGTATGGATAGCATGAGTACCTGTCTGCTCATCAGAGGGGGAAGCAGAGACAGGCCCTGGCAGCAGGGACATGGAGGCCTGGGTTTGGGCAGGAGGACTTGAGATAGGGGGAGGCGGAGGAGAGTGCACAGAAGGAGTGAGGGAGAGAGGAGAGGAGGACACAGGCTGGTGGAGAGAAGACTCCACAGCAGGGGTGACCTGAGGTCGTCTGACATTGGGGCGCACCACAGTCGGCACCACCTGGTGTCTCCACTCACAGGTCTGGACCGCAGGGGTGGGGTCTAAGACAGCCAATAAAGAGGGAGCAAGAGAGAGAGAAAGGTAGAGGGAGAGAAGGAGAAGAAAAATATGTAGGAAAAAGAAGAGGGTAAAAGGAAAGAGAGGAATGACCAAATTTGGGAGCATGACAAAGTGTTTGTTTGCTCGCATGCTTTACAAACGACTGTTTTAAACCAATCACAGTGAACCAGAGGTCAAACAAGCCTTTGTGCTGTGGCACTCTTGGGCCTCGGCCTCTGTGCTCTCTGTACCTGACATGGAGACAACGGACGCAGCAGCAGGAGCAGCAGCATCAGGAGCGGGACAGGAAGCATCAGAGACGACACTAAGAGTAGGAGGACAGGGGACAGGGGACACAGAGGCATCGAGGGACACTGGCGGAGACACGGGATGGGGACAGGACGCTGGGGCGTAGTCAGCAGGAGGACGAGAGGGAGCCAGAGGAAGAGGGGTGATGCTGGCAGGAACGTCAGATGGGACAAGTGGAGCAGACTGTGACTGCATAGCAAGGGTGGAGGATGGTGTGTGGAGGGGTGGATGAGGGTTATTTGGGGAGTCTGAACATGGAGATGGATCTGGGGCAGGGGGTGTAGACAGGGAGAGAGGGAGGGCTTGGCGAGGGGGGATAGGGGGAGGAAGCAGCATGGGAGCTTTGCTTTCAAAAGATGGAGCACTACCACAGGGGGTAGACTGCTCAGCAGGAGGCGGTACACCCAGAGGAGGAGGTGCCTGCTCATTGGGTGCAGCTAGACATAGGGGAGGGGCCTGATTAGGCAGGGGAGGAGCTAGACCAGAGTCAGGAGACTTCTTAGAGGGAGGGGGCAGAGGAGAAGGGGTTTGGACTGAGGGAGACATCAAAGGCAGTGAATCTAATTTCACTGGGTCGCCAGAGGAACCAGGGGGAGAGGTTTGGGCCAGGGGACATGTGTCCATTGAGAGTGGAGGGACATGGACAACAGCCTGCATAGTGACAGCAGCAGACTGGACAACAGCAGCAGAGGAGGCATCAGCAGGCTGGACGGGCAGTGCAACAGATGAGGGGACGAGGGGAGGGGCTTGCGCAAGTGAGGGAGGTGTGGGGACAGGCGCAGGGGACAAAGAGGACAGAGGATTACAGAGAGTCTCCAAGCCCTGCACCGCCTGTAGAGGAACGTCCTCAGGCACGCCAGCCGCCGTGGGGGGAGAGCAAAGAGCCGGAGGGGGGCAGGGAACAGGCCCAGGGGCAAGGGGGGGGGTGGTTTTAGGAGGCCGCCATTCCATCTGCCAGGAGGCTGTGGGGAGGTGGGGAGGAGATGCAAATGCAATGGAGGAGGGGGGGGGGGTGGAATAAATGAGTAAGATGCCAATGGAGGAGAGGGGGTGGAATAAATAAATAAAGTTAGATGCCAAATGAGTAAGATGAAGGCAGAAGGGATTGAATAAAGACAGAGATAGACAGTGGAGAGAGACATGAGGGAAGAAGAAGAATGGGATAAATCAGAACAAAAAAAATATATATAAGTATATAAAACACAACACAAGGAGAGGGTGAGAGAAGGTTGGTGATGTTTGATGATGATAAATATTACGTCAACAGTTATTTTTGTTTGATATGAGGAAGAGAAGACAAAGAAAACAAGAAAGGCTAAGTTACTGTTGAGATCTAAAACTGAATACTAACAGTGATCAGTGATCAAACTAGATCAGAATAATGTGTGCTCTAGAAGACTAGTAGTGATCAAACTAGATCAGAATAATGCCTGCTTTAGAAGACTAGCAAAGCATCGTGAGAGCAAACATCTAATCACCAACAACCATCTGTGGACACATCCCTTAACTGGCAGAAGGCCAGACATGCAAATGTGATAAAAATAACATAAAATGCGCTTATGTTTGTCCCTTTAGAAACTCGTCATTATTTTAGCCTGCACCCACAGTGTGTCTATAGTTGAGAAACTGATGGAGGCTGAAGATGAGAACCATAATAGAAGGGCTCATTTGATTGTGCTGACCTGCTGGGGATGCTTGTGGTTAGTATTTTGAAACACTGAGAAACTTCTAGGGGAATGTTTTCTAAATACAGGAGGTTTCCCCACACTCTTTGACATATTGTAATCATTGCTGCCATTTCTCTCCCTCTGCTGCAGTGCATCATGGGAGGTGTAGTCCTAATCTGTTCTCTACCTGGCTCAGGTTCAGAGGGCAGGCTTGTGGGTCTAGTCAGGGCAGAGCCAGGCTCGGCCAGGGTGTCTCGGAATGATCTGGACCGACGGGGCGCAGCGACGGAGGGGACTCCAGGAGGGGAAGAGCCGAGTGGAGGTGGAGGTGGAGGAGAGGAAACAGAGGGAACAGAGGAAGGGGAGGAGCGGAGAGAGCAGAAACTCTGGGGTCTCCATGCACTTGAGCGGGCAGCAGAGTAGGTGACTGTATGAGCGGGAAAAAGACAGGGAACAGAATGACAGGAAAAACAGATCAATGGAAATGGAGAGAAGAAAGGCACAAATAAAAGTCTGAGAAAAAGAAAATGATATTGGTAAACAAAAGTTATGTGGAAAAGGAGGAACAAAGCTCACAGGTGATGTTTAACAATGATGTCTCACAGCAAACTATTCTCTGCACAACTACAGAGTGTCATTTAGGAATCTAGCCATGTTAATGTCTGTTATTAACCAGCAAGCATTACAGGGCGCTGGAGATAATAATTACTGTATGTCATGGACCTGTGCTGTGAAAGACACTGTTAATACGCACTGTAAGATCTACCTGTGTGTGTGGTGTCGGGAGGTGAGGTGACATTGGGGGGTGTGGAGGAGAGAGGAGTGAGGGTAGGAGGAGTACTAGGCCCCGTGAAGGACAGCGGTCTCCGCTTGGGGAGAGGGGGGATGTGGTCACCAGTAGCAGCCACAGCGGGGAACGACTCCATCAGGCTAAAGTCACCTGCGCTTCTCTGGGATTGACGAGAGACGTACACTGGTGCTAAGCATCATGGATAAAGAAACACAAAAGAAGAGGGAAAGAGAGAGAGAGGAATCGAAAGAAGGAAGAGTGAGACAGAGGGAAAGAAGAGAGGAAGGTAGAGGAAAAGAGAAGTAGTGGATAGGAAGTGAAACAAAAAAGAGTGATAGAATTAAAGAAAGGGAATGGGAAAGAAAGGCATGACTAAACTGAACATGAAAAAGGTGTGAAAACACAGTAATGCCTCAGCAGGTTACACTAGAACAGATAGCATCTAGTTCCTCTGGACTGCTACAGTTTGTGTCAACATAATGTTAAGTAGGCCTGTAATATGACATCACTTTCTTAATGACCATAAAAAGGCGGGAAACAGTCTCAAAATAGCCACACACTTAAAGTAAAATCATGCTGTGTCTCGGAGGCATAAATTCAGAGCTCCTTGTAGCTGCTTCTTTGATAACAACCACTATTTAAAGCAATTGTCTACACCCACCATGTTACTTAAATCAGTGGTGTGGGGAGGACATTTCCCTGTGCTCTGTGTGACTGAGAATAGCGCTGTGTGTGCCAGTGGGAGAATGTGGAGCTGCACTGTGTCCTTCCCAACAGCAGGGGGCACTTGGGGCCCCAGCAGAATGTAGAACTGGAACTGTGTGTGTGTGTGTGTGTGGGGGGGGTGTTGTTGCACCTGCTCAGGGCCTCTAGGCCAGCCTGTCTTTACATGTAAGGAGAGGATTTGGATAGGGGTGGGCGATATAGTCTAAAATTTATATTGCGATATATTTTGAACCATAGACGGTAGATGCTATATATCACGGTATACTTTGGTATGTAACTTACAGCATAACAGTTTCTTAAGTTACCATAGCATAAAGTCAATATGTACAACAGTTGTTTAGTCATCGTTCGGAGGTGTTTATATTGGACTCTCAAATTCACAAAGAGGTAAACTGGTAAGCTGCATTTGTGTCAGGCAGTAGCTGTTCAATTTATAGGCTCTTACACAGTTTCGTTGTAAGAATGAAAAGGTGCTATGAATAAGGTGAAGCTACAGGTCAACATTTTTGGAGACGCCATTTGTGGAGACGCAATGAGCCTATCAAGGTATGCCGATATGACCCAAAATCTCTATTGCTGGCCAAATGCATATTGCATAAGATATATATCGTCTATATTGCCCTCCCCTAGATTTGGAAAACTGATACTTTTTACGTAATAATTCTTTTTTTATTTGTCATTAATATGATAATAAGGCATTTCAATTTGATGAAAATACATTAGGAATGCTAAAGATCTTAAAAAATGTATAAAGTCTAAGGTGCATTTTAATGAAATTTCTTCCTCAATAAACAAATCGCAAATGTAAATGTGAAAAGTCCGCATGACATGCGTGCTGTGATGATAAGGAGGTGAACTCTCTCTCATCTGTCTAATGGATCTTTTTCTGACCAGCAGTGCTTCAGTTCAATCCGCTGATTGCTCCTATACTGTCATACATCGTCAGCAGATTGCTATTTTATTATGTGACACATCATAACCTTTACTTGTGTCAGAGAAATGCATCTCTCAAAACATAAAAATAATATTTCCCTTATTTCGGATTTGTTTAAAAATCAAGGACTATAGAAGCAAAAAAAAAAAAAAAAAAAAACTTCAAGGCCCACAATGCACAGCAAGCCTCAATACCTGATCCAGCAGCTGGTTGGAAGATTTTGGGCAGGACTGGAGGGTGGGCACGGACAAAGGCTGGCACAGTGAAGGAGAATAGAGAGGGGCGCGCCTGTGGGGGGGCAGTGCCAGCGGGCCAGGGGGGGGCAAGATTAGGGGGGGCAAGAGGAGGAAGAGAAGGAGAGAAGAGAGGAGGCGCAGAGGGGGTGATGGAGGGAGGGAGGGGAGGGGGGGCGACGAAGGACGTTTTACACTCCACCTCAGCAGGAGCTGAGAGTGAGCGAGGAAGAGGAGGAGGAGGAGGAGGAGGAGATGGAGAGAAAGAAGGGTATGGGATGAAGAGAGGAGGAGGAGGAGAGCCAGACAGGACGCAGAGATGGAGAAAGAGAGAGGAGGAGGAGAAAGAGAAGCGATAGACAGCGTTTTGAGTGGAGAGAGAGGAGAGAAAGTGAATGGTGAGTTGAGGAAGTGAGAACTATGGTCAAAGAGAGAGACTTAAGAATGGAGGCAGATGGCACTCAGATACTCTGATTATCTCACACACACGTTTGAATAACACAGCTCATTAGAGACCCAACCAGCTATGGAAACAGCACAAGAAGGCCGTCCAGGAGGCAAACTCCTTTAAGACTTCACGTTTCTCACAGTCATGTCTCTAAACAGGGATTCATTCATTGAGTATCTGATTAAATCACAGGATTTTCATGGGTGACTGACATCATCATTTGAATTTCTGAACATTAATATTCATTACATTTCATAAATATGAAGCCACAAACTACACTGAACAGTTTTCGTATTATTTGGAGTCGAATTTACTGTCAATTTACCATTTATTGTATAATTTACTTTTTATACTATAAAGACTGAGAAAATTGCTAGCAACTCTGAAAAATGCTAGAAAAATATAAAACTGTAGTTTGGCTCCATATTTAGTTACTGTAAGTGGTTAAATACATTGAATATTCTTGTTTCAAATGAAGTGGAAAGGACTATGAAAAGAACACAGGAGGGCAACAGTTGAAGCATCACCATGAACTTTATGTCAGCTCAGCATTTGCACATCACCTCTCATGTACAGAATAAGACATGAACAAATGGGCAAATGTTGAACTGAGTCCAAGCACACGAGTGACCATTTCACCTGTTGGCCATCGATTGCTGGCGCTCTTTTAGTGTGTCCTTTCATCTCAATGGCATCTGGATCAGAGCCATGCAGGGGTGGACATGAGGGGTGACTGTAATGGAGAAAGAGTATTGGGCAGTGGGGGTGGGGGAGGGGGGGGAGGACAGGTATTTACCTGTGTGTGCAGGGCCAGAGTCTCGAGCTCTTCTTGAAGGGGCAGGGGGAGCTGAGGAGGAGGAGGAGGAGGAGGAGGAGGAAGATGAAGGGAGGAGATGGGGGGGGGGGGGGGGGGAGAGGGAAGGTACCACACAGGGTCCAGTGGAAATCAGTGGAGGCTCTGTTTCACAACCTTGCACAAAAAACTAATATTTACAGTAGTACATTTACTCCTCATGTAGGGCTAAACAAGAGCATTGTAGCGCCCCTGGATATGACCAGAGCAGCCCAGGCAAAGGGAGCTAATCTGGCATCAATTAATACATTATAAATAACCTTTACAGCATATGGGATATATGCTATGCATACAAGACTGTTGCATACACACGCAAACACTGATAAACATACATCAACATTCATAATGCTGCCACACTGACAACATATGCACAATGTACATTCTACTTACATACCATTATACTCTATCTCAATGCACCTTCGGCTGCTAACAGTAATCTAGTGCTAAACAGAATGTACACCTGTATTATGTTGCTAAATACCATTCTACCTACATGTACCTCAACCCTGCTGTTTTCAAGGCTCTATGCCCTGTCTTTCTGTCTATTGTCTTGACGCACTTTATATATAGTTTATTCATAATGTAGGTGCAGTATATGTAGCTTAACTCATATGTAGCATACTAAGTAAGTACACTTGTTTTTAGCCTGTGTGCACCATCCCAATGTCTTATTGTCATCTTAATGTAGCACCACTTAGATCCATGGTGGAACGTTGTCCCATCTCTCTTCATACTTTATATAGGGCTGAATAGACAATAAAAACACCTGACTGGCAGTCATTCCCTCTACACTAGTATGCTATTGAGCGCTACCTGTGCTCATT
>JAGFZM010004400.1:0-14124 GCA_017657215.1 Limnothrissa miodon
CGATTTCTGGGCATGAAGGCACCAAAGCCACCATATCTTTACCAAATGTTTCACCACTTAACTCAAACACTTCCATGGCAATGCTCTTCATCTGAAAAGGCTTGTCCCACAGAACTGTTTTGTCAGGTATTTGTTCAACGTTAGTCTCATGTAGCGATGGCATTCCTGGAATTATGGACAACCTTGGGCACAAATGAATTATATTTCTCATTGCAGGCTCTTTGAGTATTTCACACTTATTTGCTATATGCTGGGGTGCCGAAGGGAAACCAGGGACTGAAGCAACGACTGGACAAGATGGCACCATAGCCCACATTCTGCTACAGATCTCTTTGTCCTCTACAAATATCTTCCTGGGTAAATAAGATCTCTTCTCTGGAGGCCTTATCTCTAAATCTCTCCTGACATTCTGCCACATAATGTTAGGTTTGCCAACAGGCTCTGCCAACTTCGATGGGATGCCAGCAATTCTGGATTTATTCGGGCATGATGGGAACAGAGAATTCATGGATGACATTTGTCCCTTCTTAGTTCTTTTTGCTGAAGGGAACCCAGGAATGCTTGAGGCTAATGGACATGAGGGAACAATGGCAAACATGTTTTTCATTATCTTTCTGTTTTGTTTGGACATTTCAGGGAATGGAGCAGGCAGTATTTTTACTGATGTTTTAATCTTCAGTGGCCTTAATATTGGCAGTTTGTAAACTGGCCAAGCTGTTTCACTGATGTTGGCATTCTGGATGGATGCCATTCCTATGACTCTAGCTACACTTGGGCAAGACGGTGTGAAATTGATCATATTTGCTGCCCTTTCGACCTGATGGACCTCTGAATCTGACAAGTCTACAGATGGAAAACAAGCTGTTGTGGCCCCCTTTGGACAAATGGGTCTTAAGTTAACCATCCTTGAATCTCTTTGGTCTTTCGGTATGTTCACTGGCAGGTCATGTAATTCCTTTGATTTTTTCTCCCACAATTCGCTTTTCTCCACTGGGAAGTCACCTAATCCTGCACTAGTGATTTGCCTGGAGGGGAATCCTGGGATACTGCTTGTTCTTGGACATGGTGGTACCTGGGCAGCCATACTTCCAGATCTAAAGGGCAAGGGACACTTGCATGAGAAATATTTTTTTGCAATATTTAAACTTTATGAAATGTACATGCCACAAAAAGTGGTGCAATGTTAATGCAATTCCACACATATTTTGCGAATACATGTGTGCAAGCCCAACACTCATGCAAAACCCCACTCATTAGCAGCAGCACACACAAGCAAAACATTAGTTTTTAGCACACTTCTGGCTTCTGAATGTAAGTATTCCACAAAAACCTGACAATCATCAGTAACACACATTCAGTCCAGTCCTCGGTTCATGTGACACAAGAAGAAGTACAGTTACTCTAGAATGGGTGCAAAGAACACATTCAATATTTGCAATCCACACAATGAAATTAAAATCCCAATGAATTCGCGGATGCAGTATTAACCCTTTCAGTAGCACTGAACAGTAGACTTAGGTAACACACTGTTGCAACAATCCCATCAAAACTCACCTCTCCCTAACAGTCAAAATTAATGATGTATCTGGAATAGAGTGCCACATTCTGCACTGTATATACCTGAAATTGTGCAAATAAAGATACTGTATGCACTGCAACGGCAAGGAGAGACAATGCTTTTGAAGGTCTAATATAATCACTAAACACACATTCAGTCTCCTACACTTACCCTCTCTCGAGAGTGCCCTCATCTCCTTTTTGACATCTTGCCCCAAAGCCTGTATTCTCCTTTATAATATTGGGTACAGCAACAAAGACTGGTTTTGCTCCATTGCCATCGTTTGTAGTATGAACAGGCGCAGGCTGATGGTCTAGCACAGATGGACATATCTCTTTATGAATACTGACATCCTGTGGCAGTTCCATATGACTTTCAGAGGCTGGTGGCAACATTGATGCAGGCTTTTTGACAAGAGACTTTTGACAGGGATTTCTCTCAACAATAAATGCATCATCTTTGCATTTTATTGTGCCAGGTAGGTTAGATGGCAACATGTCATCTTCTCTTGGCAAGTGCTTGGACTCTAATCTTCTTAGAGATGGAAAACCTGGTGAATGTGCATTTGATGGACAGCATGGCGCCAATAATAACATGCCTTCCATATAAGATTTGTCCTTTATTGAGTTATATGGGGATGGATAGCTGAACATAGGCAGGCATGACTTGTCCTTACTTAGTTTATCGAACAATGGTTTTAAGTCTATATGCCAACTTATAATCTGTGTCTGAGTCTGTTGGGTGGATGGCACGCCAGGGACTCTTGAGGACTTTGGACATGATGGAATCATTCTGGGCATTGCAGGTGCAATATTAACCGGGGGTCTTGGAGCAGACGGAAAACCAGGATTACGTGCCTTTCCTGGACACAATGGTGCAAGGTAGAACATTCCCCTGATGATAATTTGATCTTTAATTTTAATGTAATGAACTGGAAGTTGAATAGCAAGATCAAAGGGTTTAGTCCTAGGTTTAACACAAAAAGGCTTTACACCCAATTGCCAATTTACGGCTGAATGAAACTCTGATGTTTTTATGGATGGCACTCCTGGAATCCTGGCAACTTTTGGACAAGATGGCAGAAGGTTCACAATGCTTGGTGTGTTGCACATCTTTGGTCTTGGTGATGATGGAAACCCAGGTATTTTTGCTTCTCTTGGACAACAAGGTACCAGGAGTTGCATTGTTTTTCCGATCTCTTTTTCAGCATCATCCTTTGGTCGATACTGAGCGGGTGGAGAACATATGACATGATGTGACTTCTTACTGAAAGGTTTTATCCATAATGTCACCTCCCTAGTTGGCCAAACTTTGCAATCCAACTCTACATTTTTGGCTGATGGTATTCCAGGGGCCCTGGACATCATTGGACAGGATGGCAAAAAATGTGTCATACTTGGAGCCCTTATAAATTCAGGTCTCGGTGCTGAAGGGAAACCAGGCACCTTTGCTTTTTTTGGGCAAGTAGGGGCTAGTTTAAACATGTTTTTGTGAATATCTCCACCTTCTTCTGAATGAAAATACTGAAATAATATAGATGAGTCCTTTATTTTTTTGACCCAAAAAGGTCTCTTGCCCAGTCGAAACCAATGTGGCATTTTTTGTTCTGCCTTAGGAGCTTTAATTGATGGAAATCCCAAATACTTTGACACCTTTGGGCATGAGGGCACTAAGTTCACTACACAAGGAGCCCTGCATATTTCAGGCTGTGGTGCTGATGGACAACCAGGTATCTTTGATGCTTTGGGACAAGATGGCCTCATGTTTGACATGTTAACATTTTTCTCCAAAAGCAAAGGGGCTGATGAGAAGTCGGGAAACACAATAGTTTGTTTCATCAATGGCTTTCTCCACAGCAACAAGTTAGCTTTCAAGCAGTCACTGGGACCTGCGTTAGCTTTCAAGCAGTCACTGGGACCTGAGTGTAACTTTGAAGGTAGCCCAGCAACTTTCGAAGATTTTGGACAAGTTGGTAAAATATTAACCATGCTTGGAGTAGTTTCTGGATCTCTTGGGACAAATGGAAAACCAGGGATTGTGGTCTTTTTTGGACAGGTTGGCACAAGAGCCACCATACGTTTGATCATTTCCATATCATGATAGAATTTACCAAGATCATGAAAATGAAGGATTTCTGGCTTTTCCTTAAATGGTTTATAAAACACAATATCTTCAGACGGCCAGTTCAAAGCCAGATTTTTATTTGAGGCCATAACAGTTGGCAATCCTGCAATTTGTGTGGATTTAGGGCATGTTGGCAGTATGTTTATCATACTTGGCATTTGAGCTCTTGACTTCACCTTTGGTCTTTTTGCTGATGGAAAACCTGGTACTTTGCTTTCTTGAGGGCAACTTGGAACCAGGGCCACCATGTGTATTCTGTTTTCTTTGTCCTCATAAGCTACTCCTCGGGGGTCTATCACCACAGTCCTTTGTCTAGGACTGGCTTGATATAATGAAATGTTGCTTGCAGACCACAAACTTGACTTTGGCTTCTGATCCCTTATTTTTTGACAGGATTGAATGCCAGGAATATTGGAAACTCTAGGGCAGACTGAAACTAAATCTACCATGTTTGGTTCCCTAACAACTTTTGGACTGTGCACAGTTGGCATGTATGTTGATGGTATTCCTGGAATCCTAGTCTCTTTTGGACAGCTTGGTAATATATAAGCCATGCTACTTGTATCTTCTTTATCTGGGCTTAATCTCTTTGGTGCAGCGTCCGAAAAAATAGCAACTGAGATGTTTTTGGATGTTTTCTCCAGCAGCTCTTTCCTATCAATAATCCATTCCTCGGCCTGGGCTCCATCTGTACTATGGCTCAATATGGATGGCAACCCAGGAGAACTGGAGACTCGTGGGCAAGATGGCAACAAAGCAGCCATGGTATTATGTCTAAGAGATAGGGACACCAAAGGAAACAGTCAGAGATGTGAAGGACAATGCACGTGGGTTGCAGTTCAAGTTATTGTCTATTTGCAAAATAGATTTGCCTACTTGCAGATTTGCTTGTTTACATGCAAGCAGAGTGCATGTAAAATGTGCCCATGATTAAAGGAGGGAGATAGCCCAACACAAATGTTACCTATAGCACTACTGGTCATGCTGCCACAGAAGTTTAGCCTAAAAGCACTCTACATGTCCCATGCTACATATCCCTGAAGTCAAAACCTCACAACAGGTTTCCTTTTGATTCAAGCCAGCTCAGACCAAAGGTTAACTTAATAAAGAGCGGATAAAGCTAAGCAAACGAACACACTCCAACCTTGATGTGAATTAGTGTAACCATTAATAAACAAATAGAAGGTCAGAGGGTCAGAAGGTGCCATGCCACACTTACCCCCAATCAGAATTAACCTTTTCAACATCCCCTATGCTGGAGGCTTCCCTCTCAGAGAACAGACAATATTTCTGCTCTTGTTCTTCTTTCTTTCCTTTCTTTTTTTTCAATTTTTTTGTCTTTTTCTCTCCTTTCAAGTCTCTTAACTTCTCTCCCTCTAACATAGCACTGTGTGGCAGCTGTGTGGGTGACGCCTCGGAGACAACCAAAACAGCCTCTCCAGAGAAACACTTGGGTGTTGAAACTTGGGTGTTGAACTTGGGTGTTGAAAGAGGTGCTGGCTTCAAAACAGACGTTTTTGGCACCACTGATGATGAGCTCAAGGGTGAGACAGGGTGAGAGGTGGGGTCATCGGACGCTTCTGAAGGTGTCTTTGGGCCATCACTTGGCATTAAGGGCAGCTCAAAATAGGGGAATTCTGAGAGACTGGATTTCTTTGGAGTAGAGGGCAGCAAAGGTGCCATACTGTCTGGTCTGAGGGGCAAAGGCATTATGATCAGACTCTACATGTGAGTTCATCAATTGTAGCATAAATTGTTGTAAGGTTCTAATGTCTCCAAGCCAAACATCTTTTTTTTTTATTCTCACACCAAGTACAAAAAGCAATGCTGTCAGTTGCACAGCCATCAGCCATCAACAGTTTTCATACACACGTTTAAAATCTATTAAAAAGCACAACCATTTTCAGCTCATTTCCATCCACTGGATGAACCAAGTCAATGCTTCACGGAAGCCATACAAAAATGACAAAAAGCAGAACTGTGCACAAATGCACAAATGCTTTTTAAGTTGGTTTCTTTACAAAACCAGGCATGTTACCATGGATACATATTACTCATTAAAATTTCTACTATTGAAACACTGAAGTATGTAGGTGACCATAAACGTAAAAAAGTTTTTTTTAGTTTGTAGTAAAGGCATACAGCATACAGGCTTCTTTAGTTTGGCATACATTTGTTCAATATTATTTAGGCGATTAAATAAGCGATGATCAAACAGTAAGGGGCGAACAAAATCAACTCCATAAAAGCAAGGCCACAACACAAAAAACTTTCAAATCCAAATTGCAACCATTTTTGAATAAAAAAAGAGATGCAAAGCACTGTTGTAGAACTCAGTTCTTTGAATGAATTTGAACTGCGATATTCATTTCGTTTGTCCACAACTGATGCATTTAAGTATCACTCACCTTTTAGCTGCCTTGACAACCTCCAGTCCAAACACAGAATCTCCTTCCCGCTTCCGCTCATAGCCTCTTGACTCTGGCCGACCGAGGTTCCCTTGTTTTTCTTCTGCTTTAATTAAATGAACATAATTTATAAAAATATGTCTATGTCTAAAAATATGTATAAATATGTCTATGTCTAAAAATATGTATAAATAGAATCATTTGAGTGATGGCTAAGCTGCTAAGACTTAAGGCTGCAGGCTGGGCTACTTCTTAAAGACCAGACACAGGGATGACTGGAGCACTCTACAGTACAATGTGCTGTACTAATGTTTCCTCAGAGTCAAATCAGTCTTAGTGTGTTCCATGAAGGTTCACAAAACACAACCTTTACACAAGAGAATGTTTCCAAAAGATTGTCTAAAGGTTTGACAAACAAAACTCTAAGAGAACATTCTGCAAAGGTTCCCTGAAGGTAAACCACTATCAGAACCAGAGAATATTTCCAGAATGTTATGTGTTTGCTGGGTAGCTGACTGGTCCCATCTGCCACAGAGGAATTTTGCTTCTCGACAAACTAGAAGAGCTCCTATATGTTTGAAACAGATCTACAGCAAAGCCATTACATGAGAACTGCATAAGCTTGGGTTTTATATTTCTACTTACTAGGACTTATTGAACTGGAGAATTCCTCTTCTGCCAATGTGCTCAACTGTCTCTGGAACTCTGCATTAACATAATAAACATCATTTAGTAGTTTGTTAAGTTATTAAAGTTAATCAAGTTATACACAACATGTCTCACACACTCTCCTCTGAGCACCCATGCAACCAGAAGCTACAGTGCACATCCCGACCACCAGAGGGAGCAACTGCTTCAATATTATTCTTCCAACCACTCTTCAGTTGTCGACTAATGTGAATCTTTCCCAGTATGGATAGCATGAGTACCTGTCTGCTCATCAGAGGGGGAAGCAGAGACAGGCCCTGGCAGCAGGGAAATGGAGGCCTGGGCCAGGGCAGGAGGACTTGAGATAGGGGGAGGCGGAGGAGAGTGCACAGAAGGAGTGAGGGAGAGAGGAGAGGAGGACACAGGCTGGTGGAGAGAGGACTCCACAGCAGGGGTGACCTGAGGTCGTCTGACATTGGGGCGCACCACAGTCGGCACCACCTGGTGTCTCCACTCACAGGTCTGGACCGCAGGGGTGGGGTCTAAGACAGCCAATAAAGAGGGAGAAAGAGAGAGAGAAAGGTAGAGGGAGAGAAGAAGGAGGAGAAAAATATGTAGGAAAAAGAAGAGGGTAAAAGGAAAGAGAGGAATGACCAAATTTGGGAGCATGACAAAGTGTTTGTTTGCTCGCATGCTTTACAAACGACTGTTTTAAACCAATCACAGTGAACCAGAGGTCAAACAAGCCTTTGTGCTGTGGGCACTCTTGGGCCTCAGCCTCTGTGCTCTCTGTACCTGACATGGAGACAACGGACGCAGCAGCAGCAGGAGCAGCAGCATCAGGAGCGGGACAGGAAGCATCAGAGACGACACTAAGAGTAGGAGGACAGGGGACAGGGGACACAGAGGCATCGAGGGACACTGGCGGAGACACGGGATGGGAACAGGACGCTGGGGCGTAGTCAGCAGGAGGACGAGAGGGAGCCAGAGGAAGAGGGGTGATGCTGGCAGGAACGTCAGATGGGACAAGTGGAGCAGACTGCGACTGCATAGCAAAGGTGGAGGATGGTGTGTGGAGGGGTGGATGAGGGTTATCTGGGGAGTCTGAACATGGAGATGGATCTGGGGCAGGGGGTGTAGACAGGGAGAGAGGGAGGGCTTGGCGAGGGGGGATAGGGGGAGGAAGCAGCATGGGAGCTTTGCTTTCAAAAGATGGAGCACTACCACAGGGGGTAGACTGCTCAGCAGGAGGCGGTACACCCAGAGGAGGAGGTGCCTGCTCATTGGGTGCAGCTAGACATAGGGGAGGGGCCTGACTAGGCAGGGGAGGAGCTAGACCAGAGTCAGGAGACTTCTTAGAGGGAGGGGGCAGAGGAGAAGGGGTTTGGACTGAGGGAGACATCAAAGGCAGTGAATCTAATTTCACTGGGTCGCCAGAGGAACCAGGGGGAGATGTTTGGGCCAGGGGACATGTGTCCATTGAGAGTGGAGGGACATGGACAACAGCCTGCATAGTGACAGCAGCAGACTGGACAACAGCAGCAGAGGAGGCATCAGCAGGCTGGATGGGC
Source organism: Limnothrissa miodon (assembly GCA_017657215.1). Lineage (NCBI taxonomy): Eukaryota > Metazoa > Chordata > Actinopteri > Clupeiformes > Clupeidae > Limnothrissa > Limnothrissa miodon. Next base: position 8,310 of record JAGFZM010004400.1, read on the forward strand.
AGTGCAACAGATGAGGGGACGAGGGAAGGGGCTTGCACAAGGGGAGGGGCTTGCACAAGTGAGGGAGGTGTGGGGACAGGCGCAGGGGACAAAGAGGACAGAGGATTACAGAGAGTCTCCAAGCCCTGCACCGCCTGTAGAGGAACGTCCTCAGGCACGCCAGCCGCCGTGGGGGGAGAGCAAAGAGCCGGAGGGGGGCAGGGAACAGGCCCAGGGGCAAGGGGGGGGGTGGTTTTAGGAGGCCGCCATTCCATCTGCCAGGAGGCTGTGGGGAGGTGGGGAGGAGATGCAAATGCAATGGAGGAGGGGGGGGGGGTGGAATAAATGAGTAAGATGCCAATGGAGGAGAGGGGGTGGAATAAATAAATAAAGTTAGATGCCAAATGAGTAAGATGAAGGCAGAAGGGATTGAATAAAGACAGAGATAGACAGTGGAGAGAGACATGAGGGAAGAAGAAGAATGGGATAAATCAGAACAAAAAAAATATATATAAGTATATAAAACACAACACAAGGAGAGGGTGAGAGAAGGTTGGTGATGTTTGATGATGATAAATATTACGTCAACAGTTATTTTTGTTTGATATGAGGAAGAGAAGACAAAGAAAACAAGAAAGGCTAAGTTACTGTTGAGATCTAAAACTGAATACTAACAGTGATCAGTGATCAAACTAGATCAGAATAATGTGTGCTCTAGAAGACTAGTGGTGATCAAACTAGATCAGAATAATGCGTGCTCTAGAAGACTAGCAAAGCATCGTGAGAGCAAACATCTAATCACCAACAACCATCTGTGGACACATCCCTTAACTGGCAGAAGGCCAGACATGCAAATGTGATAAAAATAACATAAAATGCGCTTATGTTTGTCCCTTTAGAAACTCGTCATTATTTTAGCCTGCACCCACAGTGTGTCTATAGTTGAGAAACTGATGGAGGCTGAAGATGAGAACCATAATAGAAGGGCTCATTTGATTGTGTTGACCTGCTGGGGATGCTTGTGGTTAGTATTTTGAAACACTGAGAAACTTCTAGGGGAATGTTTTCTAAATACAGGAGGTTTCCCCACACTCTTTGACATATTGTAATCATTGCTGCCATTTCTCTCCCTCTGCTGCAGTGCATCATGGGAGGTGTAGTCCTAATCTGTTCTCTACCTGGCTCAGGTTCAGAGGGCAGGCTTGTGGGTCTAGTCAGGGCAGAGCCAGGCTCGGCCAGGGTGTCTCGGAATGACCTGGACCGACGGGGCGCAGCGAAAGAGGGGACTCCAGGGGGGGAAGAGCCGAGTGGAGGTGGAGGTGGAGGAGAGGAAACAGAGGGAACAGAGGAAGGGGAGGAGCGGAGAGAGCAGAAACTCTGGGGTCTCCATGCACTTGAGCGGGCAGCAGAGTAGGTGACTGTATGAGCGGGAAAAAGACAGGGAACAGAATGACAGGAAAAACAGATCAATGGAAATGGAGAGAAGAAAGGCACAAATAAAAGTCTGAGAAAAAGAAAATGATATTGGTAAACAAAAGTTATGTGGAAAAGGAGGAACAAAGCTCACAGGTGATGTTTAACAATGATGTCTCACAGCAAACTATTCTCTGCACAACTACAGAGTGTCATTTAGGACTTGTTAATGTCTGTTATTAACCAGCAAGCATTACAGGGCGCTGGAGATAATAATTACTGTATGTCATGGACCTGTGCTGTGACAGACACTGTTAATACGCACTGTAAGATCTACCTGTGTGTGTGGTGTCGGGAGGTGAGGTGACATTGGGGGGTGTGGAGGAGAGAGGAGTGAGGGTAGGAGGAGTACTAGGCCCCGTGAAGGACAGCGGTCTCCGCTTGGGGAGAGGGGGGATGTGGTCACCAGTAGCAGCCACAGCGGGGAACGACTCCATCAGGCTAAAGTCACCTGAGCTTCTCTGGGATTGACGAGAGACGTACACTGGTGCTAAGCATCATGGATAAAGAAACACAAAAGAAGAGGGAAAGAGAGAGAGAGGAATCGAAAGAAGGAAGAGTGAGACAGAGGGAAAGAAGAGAGGAAGGTAGAGGAAAAGAGAAGTAGTGGATAGGAAGTGAAACAAAAAAGAGTGATAGAATTAAAGAAAGGGAATGGGAAAGAAAGGCATGACTAAACTGAACATGAAAAAGGTGTGAAAACACAGTAATGCCTCAGCAGGTTACACTAGAACAGATAGCATCTAGTTGCTCTGGACTGCTACAGTTTGTGTCAACATAATGTTAAGTAGGCCTGTAATATGACATCACTTTCTTAATGACCATAAAAAAGGCGGGAAACAGTCTCAAAATAGCCACACACTTAAAGTAAAATCATGCTGTGTCTCGGAGGCATAAATTCAGAGCTCCTTGTAGCTGCTTCTTTGATAACAACCACTATTTAAAGCAATTGTCTACACCCACCATGTTACTTAAATCAGTGGTGTGGGGAGGACATTTCCCTGTGCTCTGTGTGACTGAGAATAGCGCTGGGTGTGCCAGTGGGAGAATGTGGAGCTGCACTGTGTCCTTCCCAACAGCAGGGGGCACTTGGGGCCCCAGCAGAATGTAGAACTGGAACTGTGTGTGTGTGTGTGTGTGGGGGGGGTGTTGTTGCACCTGCTCAGGGCCTCTAGGCCAGCCTGTCTTTACATGTAAGGAGAGGATTTGGATAGGGGTGGGCGATATAGTCTAAAATTTATATTGCGATATATTTTGAACCATAGACGGTAGATGCTATATATCACGGTATACTTTGGTATGTAACTTACAGCATAACAGTTTCTTAAGTTACCATAGCATAAAGTCAATATGTACAACAGTTGTTTAGTCATCGTTCGGAGGTGTTTATATTGGACTCTCAAATTCACAAAGAGGTAAACTGGTAAGCTGCATTTGTGTCAGGCAGTAGCTGTTCAATTTATAGGCTCTTACACAGTTTCGTTGTAAGAATGAAAAGGTGCTATGAATAAGGTGAAGCTACAGGTCAACATTTTTGGAGACGCCATTTGTGGAGACGCAATGAGCCTATCAAGGTATGCCGATATGACCCAAAATCTCTATTGTTGGCCAAATGCATATTGCATAAGATATATATCGTCTATATTGCCCTCCCCTAGATTTGGAAAACTGATACTTTTTACGTAATAATTCTTTTTTTATTTGTCATTAATATGATAATAAGGCATTTCAATTTGATGAAAATACATTAGGAATGCTAAAGATCTTAAAAAATGTATAAAGTCTAAGGTGCATTTTAATGAAATTTCTTCCTCAATAAACAAATCGCAAATGTAAATGTGAAAAGTCCGCATGACATGCGTGCTGTGATGATAAGGAGGTGAACTCTCTCTCATCTGTCTAATGGATCTTTTTCTGACCAGCAGTGCTTCAGTTCAATCCGCTGATTGCTCCTATACTGTCATACATCGTCAGCAGATTGCTATTTTATTATGTGACACATCATAACCTTTACTTGTGTCAGAGAAATGCATCTCTCAAAACATAAAAATAATATTTCCCTTATTTCGGATTTGTTTAAAAATCAAGGACTATAGAAGCAAAAAAAAAAAAAAAAAAAAACTTCAAGGCCCACAATGCACAGCAAGCCTCAATACCTGATCCAGCAGCTGGTTGGAAGATTTTGGGCAGGACTGGAGGGTGGGCACGGACAAAGGCTGGCACAGTGAAGGAGAATAGAGAGGGGCGCGCCTGTGGGGGGGCAGTGCCAGCGGGCCAGGGGGGGGCAAGATTAGGGGGGGCAAGAGGAGGAAGAGAAGGAGAGAAGAGAGGAGGCGCAGAGGGGGTGATGGAGGGAGGGAGGGGAGGGGGGGCGACGAAGGACGTTTTACACTCCACCTCAGCAGGAGCTGAGAGTGAGCGAGGAAGAGGAGGAGGAGGAGGAGGAGGAGATGGAGAGAAAGAAGGGTATGGGATGAAGAGAGGAGGAGGAGGAGAGCCAGACAGGACGCAGAGATGGAGAAAGAGAGAGGAGGAGGAGAAAGAGAAGCGATAGACAGCGTTTTGAGTGGAGAGAGAGGAGAGAAAGTGAATGGTGAGTTGAGGAAGTGAGAACTATGGTCAAAGAGAGAGACTTAAGAATGGAGGCAGATGGCACTCAGATACTCTGATTATCTCACACACACGTTTGAATAACACAGCTCATTAGAGACCCAACCAGCTATGGAAACAGCACAAGAAGGCCGTCCAGGAGGCAAACTCCTTTAAGACTTCACGTTTCTCACAGTCATGTCTCTAAACAGGGATTCATTCATTGAGTATCTGATTAAATCACAGGATTTTCATGGGTGACTGACATCATCATTTGAATTTCTGAACATTAATATTCATTACATTTCATAAATATGAAGCCACAAACTACACTGAACAGTTTTCGTATTATTTGGAGTCGAATTTACTGTCAATTTACCATTTATTGTATAATTTACTTTTTATACTATAAAGACTGAGAAAATTGCTAGCAACTCTGAAAAATGCTAGAAAAATATAAAACTGTAGTTTGGCTCCATATTTAGTTACTGTAAGTGGTTAAATACATTGAATATTCTTGTTTCAAATGAAGTGGAAAGGACTATGAAAAGAACACAGGAGGGCAACAGTTGAAACATCACCATGAACTTTATGTCAGCTCAGCATTTGCACATTACCTCTCATGTACACTATAAGACATGAACAAATGGGCAAATGTTGAACTGAGTCCAAGCACACGAGTGACCATTTCACCTGTTGGCCATCGATTGCTGGCGCTCTTTTAGTGTGTTCTTTCATCTCAATGGCATCTGGATCAGAGCCATGCAGGGGTGGACATGAGGGGTGACTGTAATGGAGAAAGAGTATTGGGCAGTGGGGGTGGGGGAGGGGGGGGAGGACAGGTATTTACCTGTGTGTGCAGGGCCAGAGTCTCGAGCTCTTCTTGAAGGGGCAGGGGGAGCTGAGGAGGAGGAGGAGGAGGAGGAGGAGGAAGATGAAGGGAGGAGATGGGGGGGGGGGGGGGGGGAGAGGGAAGGTACCACACAGGGTCCAGTGGAAATCAGTGGAGGCTCTGTTTCACAACCTTGCACAAAAAACTGATATTTACAGTAGTACATTTACTCCTCATGTAGGGCTAAACAAGAGCATTGTAGCGCCCCTGGATATGACCAGAGCAGCCCAGGCAAAGGGAGCTAATCTGGCATCAATTAATACATTATAAATAACCTTTACAGCATATGGGATATATGCTATGCATACAAGACTGTTGCATACACACGCAAACACTGATAAACATACATCAACATTCATAATGCTGCCACACTGACAACATATGCACAATGTACATTCTACTTACATACCATTATACTCTATCTCAATGCACCTTCGGCTGCTAACAGTAATCTAGTGCTAAACAGAATGTACACCTGTATTATGTTGCTAAATACCATTCTACCTACCTCAACCCTGCTGTTTTCAAGGCTCTATGCCCTGTCTTTCTGTCTATTGTCTTGACGCACTTTATGTATAGTTTATTCATAATGTAGGTGCAGCAGATGTAGCTTAACTCATATGTAGCATACTAAGTAAGTACACTTGTTTTTAGCCTGTGTGCACCATCCCAATGTCTTATTGTCATCTTAATGTAGCACCACTTAGATCCATGGTGGAACGTTGTCCCATCTCTCTATATACTTTATATAGGGCTGAATAGACAATAAAAACACCTGACTGGCAGTCATTTCCTCTACACTAGTATGCTATTGAGCGCTACCTGTGCTCATTCCCTCTACACTAGTATGCTATTGAGCGCTACCTGTGCTCATTGACTCTA
>JAGFZM010004401.1:9433-22255 GCA_017657215.1 Limnothrissa miodon
GGGGGGGGGGAGGGGTATTGTTCATGCAGCACATGGGTGACTAGACAGGAGGCCTCGTCGATGTGAAACCAATTGTGAGACGCCGGTATCGAGTTGCGCCGCCACCTTTCTCCACAGTGTGCGGCAGACATGACTAGGGCCTGTGTTCCCTCCCACACGTACACACACACACACACACACACACACACACCCCTGGTGAGGGGGTGATGGTCAGAGCTGGTAGAGGACAAACTCAGGAGGGTGGAATGATAGACAGAAGAAAGAGAGAAAGAGAGAGAAAGGGAAGGCCACTGTTGGCTTTGATGTGAGGGAGCAGGCATGTGGAAATGTTGGGTATCCATGGTCATTATGGGATGGCTGTTTGCTGGGGCCAGGCCCTGGAGGAGTGTGACCTGCTGGAGATAATCAGTGTTCTGCCACTAATGCTCTACAAATGATATCATCCGCTGTCATCTCCATCCACATCCCTTCAGGATCACAGCACACACACACACACACACACACACACACACACACACACACACACACTGATGTATCTGATGACTGTGTTTAGAATTAAGATGATTTCCACATCAGCTTCGCATTCATTTTTCATCCCAGAGGCCTTGAATAGCTAGGAATGCACACTTTGCTCCATGAAAGGTCCTCTCCTGTTTGTGAAAAGCAAACCCAATTTTAGGAAAATGTAATCAATGCTTGCTCCTTAAGCTGGTGCTTGTAGGAGCTCAATCTCCCCTCTTTTCCCCGCTTTTCATCTCTGGGAGGCGGGGAGGAAGGCGAGATTTGGATTGGCACCAGTCTCTTGTCCAAACACGCTGTTTTGGGAGGATTTAATTATGTGCTTGTGTGCTTGATTATATTCGTTAAGTTTGAAGCCCACAATGAGATGATTGGCTGTGTAATGAAGATATGCTAGCCAAGAGGAACGCCCATGTTTTGAGGAATTAGCTAGCGTTCGCCATTGCTTGCTCGCCCACTGTTGATATTTGTGTCTGAGATTATCTCAAGCTGAGTGAGAGAAGGAAGGAAGAGAGAGAGAGAAAGAGAGAGAGACTTGTCGGGACTTTATTTTGTGTGGTGAACATTGAGGTGCGAAAATACTTTCCTCAATTAGTATTCTGACTTTTTAAACAAGTAAATCCTTTATTTCAGTGACTTTTTTTTTTATACCTCTTTGTAAGCGGCTCAAATAGTTTCTGTCTGTGCTGAGTTGATTTTTCATGCACGTAAGTTCATGCATGAAATTATGATATTATGGTAGCGTCTTTTGAGCTCTTGTGTAAATATTTCTGTTAATACAGTTTTGCAACCTCTTGCAACACCCTCCCTAATTATGCATGAAATCTGTGAGTGAAAATTCACACTCTGTTTGCTTAGTATATGGTACTTAGCGGTCTGTGTATATTCACAATATATTTTTTTTATTCTAACCACAGCACGTCACTTGTTTTGTCTGGTGACTTTCTTTGATTCAAAAGATATTCTTAGATAGACTTTGTGTGTGTGTGTGTGTGTGTGTGTGTGTGTGTGTGTGTGTGTGCGCGAGTGTGTTTGTGTGTGTTTGTGCTCAGGTATAAAAAGGTATGTTGATGTGGGCCTATTATGTGCGTGTGCATGTACATGTCTATGTAGGTGTTTTGAATTTTTGTGTTTTTGTGTGTTTTTGTGTGTGTGTGCGCATGTGTGTTTCCTGTTTGTGTGTGTTGGTGTATAAGAGTATGTATAAAGTTTGAATCTGTGTATGTATCTAAGTATGCCAAAGTGTGTGTGTGTGTGTACTGTAGGTGTATGTTTATGAGTGTGTGTGTGTGTGTATGTTTGCGGTAATAGCGGGGCATTGGGGCCCAGTGTGAGCTCTGGCTCTTGTCCACCGCTGCGCTATGCTCTTTTAATCATCATCTCCTCTGGTCTCCTAATCACGCCCATTCGGCACACCACCACCTAAGACAAAACAAAGAAAACACTGCAAATTGCTCCTGGCTGCCCAGGCACTAAAACCCGTCCCCCCGCCAGCCTGAACCGTGGGGGGGGAGACAAAAGGCGATCATTTATCCAAAGAGAGGCTGCCTTACCGGGCCGCCACTGCCCTGCAACATAGAGAAACAGCACAGTGTGTGACATAATGTGGTGGTCTCTCTCTTTCTCTTTCTCTCTCTCTCTCTCTCTCTCTCCCTCATTTTTTATTCACTGCTAGGCTGACTTTATCCCGCATAATCTGTCGGTATTATATTCCAAATTGACCCCATCAACGCAGTTATAATCAATACATACCACAGGAAGACTAAATAAATTGCTTTTTCGAGGCAGCCTGGTCCGCGTCTTTATTTTAGCTCCTTTTGTGCAGGCTGCAGGTACTTCTTTTAATGGTCCCCGCGTCTCAGCAAGAGGTATCAAAACAAACAAAGCAAAGCACACACACACACACACACACACACACATTAACATACACAGAAGTACCTTTCTTTTTGTTTAGTTTGTCTTCTTTTTGTTAGCGTTGTTGTTGTGATGGTGGAGGTGTATGAAGGAAGATTTGCATTTCTTTTCAGTGTTGAAAAAGTGATAATTTATTAGAAATCACCTCAACAGTCTTTTTTGCAAATGTGTGCTTTTTAAAGTCTGCGTCGCGTTTTGTGTAAGTGAGACATTGCGTCACCAGGTTTTGTATCGGGTGAAAAACATGATGGAGCTTCATTCAGTCTGAAAGTATGAAAATACCTCCCATACTTTCATGCAATAGCAGCAGCAGACTTGCTTGTTGCGTGATGTGCTTCCTCGTTCTCGCTCAAGGACACGAGAGCCAGGCAGGCTGGGGGATCGAACTGGGAATCCTCTAATTGATGGTCAGCCTCGCTCGCTCGCTGTCTCCCATTCCCACCTACTGCCCACCACAAGCAATCAAAGCCCCCATCATTATCAAAGATGGCAAACACTGCCATTAAGGACTTATAAATAATTTAATCGTTCACGCAATTTTCAAGCTGCGACATGAAATCGCACAGTAAGACGAAACGGCTAGATTTGAAAAAAAAAAAAAAAAAAAATATATATATATATATATATGTCTTCTTTAATTCCAGCTTTCTGCCTTGTAGTGCAGTGAGAAAGGTGAGATGTCGGCCCTCCACTGTATCACCAAGATTAGACACTCGGCCACCATTTTTTTCCCCTTCTCGGGGGCCGACGGTATTAATGGGGAATGTCACCGGGATCTGTGCCGCTCGGACGGGCTCTCAGGACATCAAAGTCAGCAGGGACGCGCCGCGAAATGACAGAACTAATGAGGCCAATGGACATCCACGCCGAGAGCAGATCTCCTTGGCTGATTCATACCGGTCCACACGGACCTTGAGGGGAATTAACAGACCTTGAGAGAGGTTAGCCCACCACCCCCCTCAACCACCCCACCTCCTCCTCACCTACGCCAATACAGGGACTGCCTCAGTGCCGCAGTGTCAAGTCCTGCTCGGCAAAATGGAGAGAGAGAAAGTGAGACATTGTGAGTGTAGAAAAGAAAGAATCGAGAGAGAGAGGGAGGGTGGGAGGGAGAAAGAGAATGAGAAAAGCGAGTGAGTCCAATATTAGATATCTGTCTTTTCCTTACAGTAGGTCGTAGTATTGATGGCTTCCGCTCTTGGTAGGTTGCCACCAATGTTCTCCTGGCGTGGCGGAGATAAAGCAGTTTGACACCTGCTTAATGCCATAATGGATTGAGTTTGAAGTGCGTGAATGTTGCGGCGGTTGGGGATGAATGTAGGCACTCACAGACGATTGATGCGCGCCTCCTGACACGGAAATGGATGCCATGCCGGTGCAAACCTCTCGTCTTGAGGCTGCCATCTGACTGCGACTCTTCTAGAATAATCTCAACTGGGGGTTTATTTTTAGAACGGCCCTCCGCCCTACCCCTTTTGTCTCCCTCTCTCTTTCTCTCTCTCTCTTTCTCTCTCTCTCTTCATGATTAGCACCGCTGCTGTATATATGCTGTTGTTCTTCGGCTAAAAAAAATGGAGGGAATATTAATTAAGTTAGATAGCTTTTTTTTCAATAATTAGGATTGGTTTCTACAGTATATGGCCGCTCCTTTTAATTCTGCAGCACAGCAAGGAAGAGTCACAAAAGCAATTGATTGGTTTTGGCATTTAGTCTCTGATCAGCGGAGTCATCCATCGCTTCAGGAAGGAGGAGGGTAATCCAAAGTGACATTTCTGGTCTGGCGGCCTTTTCTGCACTGATGAAAGCAATTACTGCAATCCTAAAGGATCATTGGCACAAGTTGCTGCTACTTGATTTATTTTGCCTTGTCCTTAGAAGTCGAATGCTAGGTGATTAGCTGATTTGGTAAATAGGCCGACGAGGCCACGCGCAAAAAGAAGGACCCACTCAAGCGTTAGATACACAATGAATCAGGATAAATATGTTCTCTCACCCAGCCTCCAGGTTTTCCCTCTCTGTGGACTCTGGGTTTGGACTGAATGCTGCAGTAAATCGTTGAGTGAATGTTCAAGCTATTGTTTGTCAAATTTGTTATTTTACAGCTCTCCAATATGCTGTTGGAGGTACTATTAACCTTTTGTGGGCCTTGCCAACATTGGGAGGTCAGTTATTTTTTTTATATAATCAGTGGGAATAAATACTGGTGTATATATATATATATATATATATATATATATACTGTATATATACATATATTTACTGTAGATCTACATCTGGATATAATTCTTTGTAGGGATGTCACTTGTCACAATGGAACTTCTTAAAAAGCAAAAGGAAATCAGATCTTTTGATTCTGTACAAACTATTTTTTTTTAACCACGGAAAACACAAAATGGTAACAAATTAATTTTGTTTATGTGAAATCTTCTGTTGCCATATTGGCAAGTAGCCTTGGGACTATAGTCAGTGGGATAATTTCTTCGGACGAATAAATAATCACATTAAACACCTTACACATGCTGTTTGACAGGGTCCGTAAAAGTGTTGTAGGAATGGTAGTATAAAGTAGTATTTATTTCACAATCATTACTGTATCAACACACAGGACATCTGTATGTGTCTGAATGTGGAAAGTGTGAACGAGGGGGGCTTTTTTCTTCCTGCTGAACTGCATCATGGGAGTCCCTACATTCCCTTATTACCCCTTTGGCATTTCGGTAGAACATGGATGTTGCCTTCCCATCAAATATGCTTTATCGCTCTCTGTATGTGAGCATGTGTTTACATAATGGCAGATGCTGGGTCAATAGGATGGTAATGCTGCATTGCTGTACATTGAGTATTAACATGTATGAGATATAGTCCACAGGGATTAGAAATAGTCAGGTTCGGAGAATGAAGTGCGCCAGACATGAGTGTGCTCGGAACGTGTTTCACATGGAATTAGCAACGAAGCACTGTTTGCCTGTCCATATTATTGACACAGGCTGTACATACAGTGATTTGTCTTTATAGGAGTATCAAAGGGATTTTTATTGATGAAATTTCATCAGCATTGAGTGTTTGTGTGTGTGTTTATGTGTGTATGTGTGTGTGTGTGTGTCTGCATATGTGTGTGTGTGTGTGTATGTGTGTGTGTGTGTCTGCATATGTGTGTGTGTGTGTGTGTGTAGAGTTCATATTACCATCCAGTCTCACCCATGCTGAAAACCACATGAGAGAAATCACATTGATTTATAAGAAGAAATGCTGAATAAATATTGTGCCAACCAGCACACAGTCCAGAGGTAAAGCTGTGCAGACTTCCAGCCCTGCAATGTTTTTGCCCGCAGGCTACCCATGAAGACTCTTTGCAGGCACTCTCAGCTATGGCTAGTAACCATGAAGTAGTTGGGGGGGGGGGGGGGGGGTGGGGGGGGGGGGGCGAGTGGTAGATCTGCAATAGGCTAAAACCCCTGTGCAGGCCGCCTGCTTTGCAGTCCTTTGATTAGCCGAGCCAGAGGTGTAATCTGCTGGAGCAGGCCGCTGACACCTGGACACTGGGCTGGCAGGCAGCCCTCAGCCCCTGTTGTCATGACTCAACCACCAGGCCCCTTGTACTGTACAGTATGCACACACAGCACAGCCTGCTCGTCCCATCTGATGCAAAAGCAACCCCATGCACCAGCGATATTGCACATTTCCATGATTTTATTTCATATTAGACTGTGAAAAGGAAGGAGAAAGAGAGAGGGGGGTGGGGCCGGACAAAATCGAAAGGAAGAAAATTGAAAAAAAGAGGTGTTGCATTTACTCTTGTAGAACATGATAAATATGTCTCCACTATGAAGGTCACACAACCTCGACACATCAAGAAATATTTGGCAGGCCGACATAATGCTTTTCAAGTTTGCGGAACAAATGAAATTCTGCTGCTCTGTTGCACTTTTCCACCAAACAACCATTGCAACTAGCTTTATATATTGTCTGGGCAGCAGACCATCTAATGGTGTTTTCTTGTGGCGGGCCCCGGTCGAGATGATCGAGAATAGCAATCTGCTACTTAGATGTAAAGGCAGAGGCTGCATCTGTATTTGCTGCTGAAATTATCCTATTATACTCCTCATGCTTACGAAAGCTAACATAAATTGATCATGACAACTAGGAGCCTAGCCGACGTGAGGCAAGCCATGCACGCCTCCCTGAGATGAAGGTGAAGACGCTTGTTGCTTAGTGTCACCACCCCCCTCCTCTCACCCCTTTATAGATATATTGTGAATGAATTGGCAATACAGTACAGCGGGATCACAGCGAGTCCTCGAGGCGGGCTCGATTCTTTCAGCCGGAGGTGTGTGGTGAGGTAGAATGAACCAGTGTGCGAAGGTTCCATTCTCTTGCTGTAGATAATTCTCGCTGGAGTACAGGGGTCCCGCTGTTTGTCCTCGCCTCTGAAATTATGGACCGGGAGGGGGGGGGGTGGGGGGTGAAAAAAAAGACAAACAATAGCAGATGATTTTTCATCTTTTCAGATGGTCTTTCTCTCCCCATCTTTCAAATCTGGTCTAACCGATTTTGCATTTGTGGTGGTAAAAAATTAATCTAAGTGTCGGCCGGTAGGGAACGCTGAGGTTCCGGGCTTGATTTATTGCCAGCCTAATTCAAAATGGCGTCAGATGATGAACGCCATAGAAAGTCGGGAGTTGCATTTTGGAAGTATGAAACTGGCTGTTCCGAGTTGTCTGATTGAAAATAGCATAAATCAGAGCACTCAAAAGCCCCGCACTGGAACAGAACAAATCTATAAAGAAAAACCTCTCACCGACTCCTGTACATTACATTATTAGTCTGCATTTATGGGTCACAAGTATTTACTTACGGCTAAAATTACTTGAATTTATGGCTGCCAGCTTCCCACAAAAGCCTCTCAGGGAATGACAAAGCTTACTTCGCTGATGCTTTCAGGCGAAACACTGCAGGAACTTCATCTTCAACTTTGTCCCAGGATCCATTTGTACCCCATTTGTGTAGATCTAATCAATACAAATATGAGCATAGCTCTGTTAATGGGGGTTTGCTTAATGAAAAATGAAAAAACCGAAAACCTGAACATGATGAGAGATTGTTTGTGTGCTTGCTTGCTCTGGGCAGAGGCAGTGCTGGTTGAGAGTGTGCTGGATGGCTACGGTGATGCTGTGTCGGAAGAGTATTATTTTACTTTCCTCTGGGATGCTGTGTTGCAGTGTGGAGCAGCAGATTTGAGGTCATGCTGTGGAACATCTTTCAGGGGGCGACGGGAGGCAGGGGTGGGGGTGGGAGTGGGGGGGGGGGCAGTGAGCCGATGATTCGAGAAGTCACTTGATGGGCTAGTGTCTCTCCTGGGGGAGCTGGATGAGGAGGTAGTTGGGGTTGATGGGGGCCAGAGCTAATCACAACCCCGGCCCGCTCCCTGGTCCCTGGCCCCTGGCTGGGGGACTGCTGCTGCTGCGGTAGCGTGGTGGTGTGGTGGTGTGGTAGTGTCCAGGAATCCCTGTGGAGCAGAACGGAGTCTGTGACACTGTAACCTCCAGGCTGGAGTAGGTTGCCTCTGACACCACTGGGCCCCCATGAGATGAGCCAGACAGCGCGAGAAAGTGTGTGTGTGTGTGTGTGTGTGTGTGTGTGTGTGTGTGTGTGTGTTCAGGTAATATGCTGTGCTGCAGCCGCAGTGGGTAATCTAAGCTGTGTTGGAGCCACAGCTGCCTCCCAACTCTCACTCTGTGGGCTGCTTGAATACTGTATGTTTACCCAGAGGGTAAAATGTAGTTTGCCAGGTAGTGAACTAAATAGTATTTGTTTTAGTACAGCAGTTGGAAATTATTTTATTTTATGATTTCTGTATTGTTAGAAACAGTGCATTGGGTTGGAAACAGTGAAATGGGCAATAGCTGAATTGGGTGTGAATGACCTTAATAAATGTATTAGACTTTTAATAATGATATCACTGTTTAGGGAACGCATCAAAACCTACCAAACCTACTACAGTTTGACACCGATTGATTCAATTTTTATTTCAAAATCAGAAAACCTTTACCGTCAAAGCTAATAGGAGTTAGTCCTTGCCGTAGACCCAGGTTCAGGCCTATGCTCACTTTAAAGATGGCATGTAAGCAGCAGAGACTGATCCTGGCACAGTTGAAAGCAACACCCTGCCTAAAGCACTTTTTGTGTTGCAATATTATTTTCAGCCAAAATGCAGACACCGCCAGTGGACATTTTCAATTTCGGGTGCATGGATTCCGCTCCCAATGGGTAATTGCATAAATAAATTCAAAGCAGGCGCACAGTTCCCCAACACATCCCTTTGCTCTGAGGCCTCTTTGAAGTTGCTGTAATGTGTGTTGAACATTGCAACACCCCCTTGCGGCCAATGGTACATAGTCCAGTCCAGGGCTGCAGTTGCCAAACCTCTCAATGTCTCTTTCTTTTTCTCTCCCCCCTTCTCTCTCTCTCTCTCTCTCTCTCTCTCTCTCTCTCTCTCTCTTTCTTTTCCTCACTTTCAGGTTGCAGGCCTTGAGGAAGGAGAAGTCCCGCGATGCGGCGCGTTCGCGGCGTGGGAAGGAGAACTTTGAGTTCTACGAGCTGGCCAAGATGCTGCCGCTGCCCGGCGCCATCACGAGCCAGCTGGACAAGGCCTCCATCATCCGCCTGACCATCAGCTACCTGAAGATGAGGGACTTCGCCAACCAGGGGGACCCGCCGTGGAACCTGCGCATCGAAGGCCCGCCGCCCAACACCTCAGTCAAAGGCAGGACCTCTGCAAGCATAAACACACACACTCACACACACATTACATGTACACACACACACACACACACACACACACACACACATTACATATTGTCACAGGTTTACTCAATAAAGATCCAGGAAGTGATACCAGGCAAACGCACACACACACGCACACATACTCATTACATGTACGCACACACACACACACACACACACACACACACACTTATAACAGACAAAAATATTAGTCTCCCAGTTTAATATGTAGTCAAATAAGCTAAAATGCTGAATTCTTAAAAAACATGTGTTATTGAATTCCTACAACATTTACATACACTTTAATGAGTCAGTGACTCACATGAACAAATGATGACTTTTGACATCTATTACATATAATAGATCCTAAAAAAGTCTATCAAGATGCCCAAAACCTCTATTTTTTATTTTTGCTCATTGCAGCCTGCACACACATACACACACATACACACACACACACACACACACACACACACACACAGTCAGTATTTTCCAATTAGTGTGTGAACAGTTTCTCGCTAATGAGACAAGATGGTATAATGTGCATGGGAAGCCATCTTAGCGCGGGAGATATTAATGACTTAAATAATGTCAAGTGTTTCTTTGCACGCTCCCGTGCCCTTTTCCCTGCTGCTGTTTTCACGAGAGCCCGCGGAACTTTGTTTTTTCCCTTCGCCTCATTCATCCTGTGTCAAGATTTGCTGATGCAGGATTATTATTCCGACATCTTTTGTCACAAATGAAATACACGGCCTGCCAGCGCGGCCGGCCGCAGCACAAACAACTTGAAACAAAATAGCATATGCAGGCTCTGTTTGATTCCTCCACCTTTTGAAATGAGATTGGAAAAAGAAAGAAACAGAGAGAGGAAGAAAGAGAAAAAAGAAAGAGAGAGAGAGAAAGCTGTGGGAAAATGAAAATATATAGTACAGTAGGCTTGTGTATCCTTCCCCACTATCCCAGAAGGCTCTCTCTTTTAAAGCGTTAGCTTTTTAATTAGCCAGGGCCAAGGGGGCAGTTTTATTCTTACTCTCTCTCACTCTCATCCCTCTACACCAGTGTGTGAGTGTCAACTTACAACACCAAAGCAGCCAGCCCTGGGCCCACTAGCGCTGTGAACCCGCTCCACTGTACTTAACACATCTTTTTGCTTTTTTTTTTTTTTTTTTTTTTGGAAGGGGGTTGGTGGTAGTGGATGAGGGTCATATGGCGTCTCTCATGACTCCTGTGTAAGGTTGAGTCTACACAGAGAGGAGTGTGTGAGGAGAGGGGAGGAGAGGGGAGGAGAGGGGGTGGTATTACTGGTGAGCGTTATCTTCCACACGCCCGTGTGCAGTGTTTGTTCTGGCGAGCTCACAACAGATGGCATCATTGTTGTCTTGCTTTGAAGAGAGGCATGCATTTTAATGAGCAAACTTATATACGGAATAATGCGCAAACACACACACACACACACAAAACACAAACACAAACACAAACATACACACCCCAGCAGCCACTGCCGTGTCTATTTGCCAGACTATTTCCTCCTGCACGATTAAGACCTGCACACTTTGCATTTCATCAAAGAAAGTAATATGGAGGCAGGCTTGGAAATAAAGTGTGCGGACTACATTTAGGTATTTTAATGAACACTCAGCAAGGTGAATTCTCTCCTCTTCCCTTAGGACAATGAGAACGGGCCCAGTGCCCCTATATCCTATTGACAGCCTCTACGCTTTCAATTGAATCACTAACTCACCACGTTTTATTTGCACTACATTTGGAACAGACCTTGTATCGATTCCCGTTTTGTTGCCTTGCGTCACTCCTAGCTAATGGATACACTGTCTAACCCCTCCCCCCACCACACACACACACACACACACACACCCTCCTCTTTTCCTTCTGTCCTCCTCTCTTCCCACATGGCTTTTCTATCTGCCCTCATCTTCTTAGTGAGGATGCCAAGTGTGAGGTGCGTAACGAGATCTGCTCCTTAACGGGGCTCTTTGCTGGGGTGTCGTCTCAAGGCCTGGCAGCTTGTAAAGCTACAGTGGGTTTGGTGTTGGTCGTTCAGACACACACACACACACACACACACATACACACACACACAGCACACCCAGTGTTAGCGTAGCGGCATATGCTAATGTGGGCATATGGCGTGTTATTGGATCAGGTGAAGGGAGTTTGTAGGGCAGGGTCCATTCCACCGGTGGATTGTTTGTGCACAATATTCAAGGTGAAGCTTGGGGAAGCGATACTCTTTCTGATTTATCGGAGTCTCCGTTCATTTGGTGGGCCAGTCCCTTAATCAATTTGCTTTCAGTTTTGCATTCACCCACACACACGCATGCACACACACACACACACATTTGTACAGCTCTTCAATAACATAAACACACACACACATACATACAAGCTTGTTGGCAAAGCTATGACTGTTAATATATGGGATTTAAAAAAAAATAAAAAATAAAAACAAAAAAAGAATGAAACAAAACAAAACGAGTTTACTCTCGGCAAGGCAAGCCTACTTAATAACTGATTGTAACCTTTTGGGAAATATCCGCCTTGCTGCAGCATTGTGCATCAGTTCTGTTTTAGGAATGGTTTTCTCCGAGACAACCTGTCATTGAATTCATTATTACATTATTTCCCCCCCCTCCCATTATTATGGTAAACAAAAGGCAAGAGCTACTTGCCTCTTGCCATGATGGCTTTTTGGACTCACTAAACATCATTAAGATGAGGCCCCCTTTCTGCGGACTACAAAACATGATCGACACAGCAGAGAATGCAACTCCTTATCAGCACTAAAGGCCGCCAGGATTACTGGCACCCAAACTAAAAGAATTTGACCTCCACTTCACAAGTGCTCATTTATTATCATAACTTGTGCAAGCGAGCCTCTCTTTCTCTCTCTCTCTCTCACACACACACACAAACTCTCTCTCTCTCTCTCTCTCTCTCTCTCTCTCTCTCTCTCTCTCTCTCTCATCTCTCTCTCTTTCTCTCTCCTTCACTTCCCATTTTTTTTATATTTATTTATTTTATGTATTTTTAGCGGCCATTGACCTTTCCCGTAATTGACCCATCAACTAATTTTTTCCACCGTTTTTTTCCGAGCGTTTAAACTGAAATTTGCTAGTCTCTGTCAGAGGCGGTTCACATCTGCTGAAGGACACTGCACAAACAAGCGTGACCTTTTCTGTTGTTTGGAGGCTGGCGCGAGCCTCCTGACCCCCTCCACCACCTGTGCCTTCATTACGCATGCATGTGGAGCGCCGAGCAGTCACCAAAATGCCACACTTTATGAGCAACACGAAACCCAAGGCTTCCTCTGAGAGAGAGAGAGAGAGAGAGAGAGAGAGAGAGAGAAAGAAAGAGAGATAACAGGAACAAGACAGTACTGTACTCTCAGTGCTGAAGCTGGCAATGAGAACTACTGTATCATGAATGTATCCCACATTCTCTTTACTAGGTTATTAGTAAACTAGTAGTAAATTAGATTACTACTAGTTTACTACTAGTTACTTCATAATCATAGTTTACTCTATTAAATATGACTTTATCGGTTTGTAATATGCTCATTGATGGAATAACAGCCGACTCATTTACAGA
>JAGFZM010004402.1:9432-22275 GCA_017657215.1 Limnothrissa miodon
GGGGGGGGGGAGGGGTATTGTTCATGCAGCACATGGGTGACTAGACAGGAGGCCTCGTCGATGTGAAACCAATTGTGAGACGCCGGTATCGAGTTGCGCCGCCACCTTTCTCCACAGTGTGCGGCAGACATGACTAGGGCCTGTGTTCCCTCCCACACGTACACACACACACACACACACACACACACACCCCTGGTGAGGGGGTGATGGTCAGAGCTGGTAGAGGACAAACTCAGGAGGGTGGAATGATAGACAGAAGAAAGAGAGAAAGAGAGAGAAAGGGAAGGCCACTGTTGGCTTTGATGTGAGGGAGCAGGCATGTGGAAACGTTGGGTATCCATGGTCATTATGGGATGGCTGTTTGCTGGGGCCAGGCCCTGGAGGAGTGTGACCTGCTGGAGATAATCAGTGTTCTGCCACTAATGCTCTACAAATGATATCATCCGCTGTCATCTCCATCCACATCCCTTCAGGATCACAGCACACACACACACACACACACACACACACACACACACACACACACACTGATGTATCTGATGACTGTGTTTAGAATTAAGATGATTTCCACATCAGCTTCGCATTCATTTTTCATCCCAGAGGCCTTGAATAGCTAGGAATGCACACTTTGCTCCATGAAAGGTCCTCTCCTGTTTGTGAAAAGCAAACCCAATTTTAGGAAAATGTAATCAATGCTTGCTCCTTAAGCTGGTGCTTGTAGGAGCTCAATCTCCCCTCTTTTCCCCGCTTTTCATCTCTGGGAGGCGGGGAGGAAGGCGAGATTTGGATTGGCACCAGTCTCTTGTCCAAACACGCTGTTTTGGGAGGATTTAATTATGTGCTTGTGTGCTTGATTATATTCGTTAAGTTTGAAGCCCACAATGAGATGATTGGCTGTGTAATGAAGATATGCTAGCCAAGAGGAACGCCCATGTTTTGAGGAATTAGCTAGCGTTCGCCATTGCTTGCTCGCCCACTGTTGATATTTGTGTCTGAGATTATCTCAAGCTGAGTGAGAGAAGGAAGGAAGAGAGAGAGAGAAAGAGAGAGAGACTTGTCGGGACTTTATTTTGTGTGGTGAACATTGAGGTGCGAAAATACTTTCCTCAATTAGTATTCTGACTTTTTAAACAAGTAAATCCTTTATTTCAGTGACTTTTTTTTTTATACCTCTTTGTAAGCGGCTCAAATAGTTTCTGTCTGTGCTGAGTTGATTTTTCATGCACGTAAGTTCATGCATGAAATTATGATATTATGGTAGCGTCTTTTGAGCTCTTGTGTAAATATTTCTGTTAATACAGTTTTGCAACCTCTTGCAACACCCTCCCTAATTATGCATGAAATCTGTGAGTGAAAATTCACACTCTGTTTGCTTAGTATATGGTACTTAGCGGTCTGTGTATATTCACAATATATTTTTTTTATTCTAACCACAGCACGTCACTTGTTTTGTCTGGTGACTTTCTTTGATTCAAAAGATATTCTTAGATAGACTTTGTGTGTGTGTGTGTGTGTGTGTGTGTGTGTGTGTGTGTGTGTGCGCGAGTGTGTTTGTGTGTGTTTGTGCTCAGGTATAAAAAGGTATGTTGATGTGGGCCTATTATGTGCGTGTGCATGTACATGTCTATGTAGGTGTTTTGAATTTTTGTGTTTTTGTGTGTTTTTGTGTGTGTGTGCGCATGTGTGTTTCCTGTTTGTGTGTGTTGGTGTATAAGAGTATGTATAAAGTTTGAATCTGTGTATGTATCTAAGTATGCCAAAGTGTGTGTGTGTGTGTACTGTAGGTGTATGTTTATGAGTGTGTGTGTGTGTATGTTTGCGGTAATAGCGGGGCATTGGGGCCCAGTGTGAGCTCTGGCTCTTGTCCACCGCTGCGCTATGCTCTTTTAATCATCATCTCCTCTGGTCTCCTAATCACGCCCATTCGGCACACCACCACCTAAGACAAAACAAAGAAAACACTGCAAATTGCTCCTGGCTGCCCAGGCACTAAAACCCGTCCCCCCGCCAGCCTGAACCGTGGGGGGGGAGACAAAAGGCGATCATTTATCCAAAGAGAGGCTGCCTTACCGGGCCGCCACTGCCCTGCAACATAGAGAAACAGCACAGTGTGTGACATAATGTGGTGGTCTCTCTCTTTCTCTTTCTCTCTCTCTCTCTCTCTCTCTCCCTCATTTTTTATTCACTGCTAGGCTGACTTTATCCCGCATAATCTGTCGGTATTATATTCCAAATTGACCCCATCAACGCAGTTATAATCAATACATACCACAGGAAGACTAAATAAATTGCTTTTTCGAGGCAGCCTGGTCCGCGTCTTTATTTTAGCTCCTTTTGTGCAGGCTGCAGGTACTTCTTTTAATGGTCCCCGCGTCTCAGCAAGAGGTATCAAAACAAACAAAGCAAAGCACACACACACACACACACACACACACATTAACATACACAGAAGTACCTTTCTTTTTGTTTAGTTTGTCTTCTTTTTGTTAGCGTTGTTGTTGTGATGGTGGAGGTGTATGAAGGAAGATTTGCATTTCTTTTCAGTGTTGAAAAAGTGATAATTTATTAGAAATCACCTCAACAGTCTTTTTTGCAAATGTGTGCTTTTTAAAGTCTGCGTCGCGTTTTGTGTAAGTGAGACATTGCGTCACCAGGTTTTGTATCGGGTGAAAAACATGATGGAGCTTCATTCAGTCTGAAAGTATGAAAATACCTCCCATACTTTCATGCAGTAGCAGCAGCAGACTTGCTTGTTGCGTGATGTGCTTCCTCGTTCTCGCTCAAGGACACGAGAGCCAGGCAGGCTGGGGGATCGAACTGGGAATCCTCTAATTGATGGTCAGCCTCGCTCGCTCGCTGTCTCCCATTCCCACCTACTGCCCACCACAAGCAATCAAAGCCCCCATCATTATCAAAGATGGCAAACACTGCCATTAAGGACTTATAAATAATTTAATCGTTCACGCAATTTTCAAGCTGCGACATGAAATCGCACAGTAAGACGAAACGGCTAGATTTGAAAAAAAAAAAAAAAAAAAATATATATATATATATATATGTCTTCTTTAATTCCAGCTTTCTGCCTTGTAGTGCAGTGAGAAAGGTGAGATGTCGGCCCTCCACTGTATCACCAAGATTAGACACTCGGCCACCATTTTTTTCCCCTTCTCGGGGGCCGACGGTATTAATGGGGAATGTCACCGGGATCTGTGCCGCTCGGACGGGCTCTCAGGACATCAAAGTCAGCAGGGACGCGCCGCGAAATGACAGAACTAATGAGGCCAATGGACATCCACGCCGAGAGCAGATCTCCTTGGCTGATTCATACCGGTCCACACGGACCTTGAGGGGAATTAACAGACCTTGAGAGAGGTTAGCCCACCACCCCCCTCAACCACACCACCTCCTCCTCACCTACGCCAATACAGGGACTGCCTCAGTGCCGCAGTGTCAAGTCCTGCTCGGCAAAATGGAGAGAGAGAAAGTGAGACATTGTGAGTGTAGAAAAGAAAGAATCGAGAGAGAGAGGGAGGGTGGGAGGGAGAAAGAGAATGAGAAAAGCGAGTGAGTCCAATATTAGATATCTGTCTTTTCCTTACAGTAGGTCGTAGTATTGATGGCTTCCGCTCTTGGTAGGTTGCCACCAATGTTCTCCTGGCGTGGCGGAGATAAAGCAGTTTGACACCTGCTTAATGCCATAATGGATTGAGTTTGAAGTGCGTGAATGTTGCGGCGGTTGGGGATGAATGTAGGCACTCACAGACGATTGATGCGCGCCTCCTGACACGGAAATGGATGCCATGCCGGTGCAAACCTCTCGTCTTGAGGCTGCCATCTGACTGCGACTCTTCTAGAATAATCTCAACTGGGGGTTTATTTTTAGAACGGCCCTCCGCCCTACCCCTTTTGTCTCCCTCTCTCTTTCTCTCTCTCTCTTTCTCTCTCTCTCTTCATGATTAGCACCGCTGCTGTATATATGCTGTTGTTCTTCGGCTAAAAAAAATGGAGGGAATATTAATTAAGTTAGATAGCTTTTTTTTCAATAATTAGGATTGGTTTCTACAGTATATGGCCGCTCCTTTTAATTCTGCAGCACAGCAAGGAAGAGTCACAAAAGCAATTGATTGGTTTTGGCATTTAGTCTCTGATCAGCGGAGTCATCCATCGCTTCAGGAAGGAGGAGGGTAATCCAAAGTGACATTTCTGGTCTGGCGGCCTTTTCTGCACTGATGAAAGCAATTACTGCAATCCTAAAGGATCATTGGCACAAGTTGCTGCTACTTGATTTATTTTGCCTTGTCCTTAGAAGTCGAATGCTAGGTGATTAGCTGATTTGGTAAATAGGCCGACGAGGCCACGCGCAAAAAGAAGGACCCACTCAAGCGTTAGATACACAATGAATCAGGATAAATATGTTCTCTCACCCAGCCTCCAGGTTTTCCCTCTCTGTGGACTCTGGGTTTGGACTGAATGCTGCAGTAAATCGTTGAGTGAATGTTCAAGCTATTGTTTGTCAAATTTGTTATTTTACAGCTCTCCAATATGCTGTTGGAGGTACTATTAACCTTTTGTGGGCCTTGCCAACATTGGGAGGTCAGTTATTTTTTTTTATATAATCAGTGGGAATAAATACTGGTGTATATATATATATATATATATATATATATATACTGTATATATACATATATTTACTGTAGATCTACATCTGGATATCATTCTTTGTAGGGATGTCACTTGTCACAATGGAACTTCGTAAAAAGCAAAAGGAAATCAGATCTTTTGATTGTGTACAAACTATTTTTTTTAACCACGGAAAACACAAAATGGTAACAAATTAATTTTGTTTATGTGAAATCTTCTGTTGCCATATTGGCAAGTAGCCTTGGGACTATAGTCAGTGGGATAATTTCTTCGGACAAATAAATAATCACATTAAACACCTTACACATGCTGTTTGACAGGGTCCGTAAAAATGTTGTAGGAATGGTAGTATAAAGTAGTATTTATTTCACAATCATTACTGTATCAACACACAGGACATCTGTATGTGTCTGAATGTGTAAAGTGTGAACGAGGGGGGCTTTTTTCTTCCTGCTGAACTGCATCATGGGAGTCCCTACATTCCCTTATTACCCCTTTGGCATTTCGGTAGAACATGGATGTTGCCTTCCCATCAAATATGCTTTATCGCTCTCTGTATGTGAGCATGTGTTTACATAATGGCAGATGCTGGGTCAATAGGATGGTAATGCTGCAGTGCTGTACATTGAGTATTAACATGTATGAGATATAGTCCACAGGGATTAGAAATAGTCAGGTTCGGAGAATGAAGTGCGCCAGACATGAGTGTGCTCGGAACGTGTTTCACATGGAATTAGCAACGAAGCACTGTTTGCCTGTCCATATTATTGACACAGGCTGTACATACAGTGATTTGTCTTTATAGGAGTATCAAAGGGATTTTTATTGATGAAATTTCATCAGCATTGAGTGTTTGTGTGTGTGTTTATGTGTGTATGTGTGTGTGTGTGTGTCTGCATATGTGTGTGTGTGTGTGTATGTGTGTGTGTGTGTCTGCATATGTGTGTGTGTGTGTGTGTGTAGAGTTCATATTACCATCCAGTCTCACCCATGCTGAAAACCACATGAGAGAAATCACATTGATTTATAAGAAGAAATGCTGAATAAATATTGTGCCAACCAGCACACAGTCCAGAGGTAAAGCTGTGCAGACCTCCAGCCCTGCAATGTTTTTGCCCGCAGGCTACCCATGAAGACTCTTTGCAGGCACTCTCAGCTATGGCTAGTAACCATGAAGTAGTTGGGGGGGGGGGGGGGGGGTGGGGGGGGGGGGGCGAGTGGTAGATCTGCAATAGGCTAAAACCCCTGTGCAGGCTGCCTGCTTTGCAGTCCTTTGATTAGCCGAGCCAGAGGTGTAATCTGCTGGAGCAGGCCGCTGACACCTGGACACTGGGCTGGCAGGCAGCCCTCAGCCCCTGTTGTCATGACTCAACCACCAGGCCCCTTGTACTGTACAGTACGCACACACAGCACAGCCTGCTCGTCCCATCTGATGCAAAAGCAACCCCATGCACCAGCGATATTGCACATTTCCATGATTTTATTTCATATTAGACTGTGAAAAGGAAGGAGAAAGAGAGAGGGGGGTGGGGCCGGACAAAATCGAAAGGAAGAAAATTGAAAAAAAGAGGTGTTGCATTTACTCTTGTAGAACATGATAAATATGTCTCCACTATGAAGGTCACACAACCTCGACACATCAAGAAATATTTGGCAGGCCGACATAATGCTTTTCAAGTTTGCGGAACAAATGAAATTCTGCTGCTCTGTTGCACTTTTCCACCAAACAACCATTGCAACTAGCTTTATATATTGTCTGGGCAGCAGACCATCTAATGGTGTTTTCTTGTGGCGGGCCCCGGTCGAGATGATCGAGAATAGCAATCTGCTACTTAGATGTAAAGGCAGAGGCTGCATCTGTATTTGCTGCTGAAATTATCCTATTATACTCCTCATGCTTACGAAAGCTAACATAAATTGATCATGACAACTAGGAGCCTAGCCGACGTGAGGCAAGCCATGCACGCCTCCCTGAGATGAAGGTGAAGACGCTTGTTGCTTAGTGTCACCACCCCCCTCCTCTCACCCCTTTATAGATATATTGTGAATGAATTGGCAATACAGTACAGCGGGATCACAGCGAGTCCTCGAGGCGGGTTCGATTCTTTCAGCCGGAGGTGTGTGGTGAGGTAGAATGAACCAGTGTGCGAAGGTTCCATTCTCTTGCTGTAGATAATTCTCGCTGGAGTACAGGGGTCCCGCTGTTTGTCCTCGCCTCTGAAATTATGGACCGGGAGGGGGGGGGGTGGGGGGTGAAAAAAAAGACAAACAATAGCAGATGATTTTTCATCTTTTCAGATGGTCTTTCTCTCCCCATCTTTCAAATCTGGTCTAACCGATTTTGCATTTGTGGTGGTAAAAAATTAATCTAAGTGTCGGCCGGTAGGGAACGCTGAGGTTCCGGGCTTGATTTATTGCCAGCCTAATTCAAAATGGCGTCAGATGATGAACGCCATAGAAAGTCGGGAGTTGCATTTTGGAAGTATGAAACTGGCTGTTCCGAGTTGTCTGATTGAAAATAGCATAAATCAGAGCACTCAAAAGCCCCGCACTGGAACAGAACAAATCTATAAAGAAAAACCTCTCACCGACTCCTGTACATTACATTATTAGTCTGCATTTATGGGTCACAAGTATTTACTTACGGCTAAAATTACTTGAATTTATGGCTGCCAGCTTCCCACAAAAGCCTCTCAGGGAATGACAAAGCTTACTTCGCTGATGCTTTCAGGCGAAACACTGCAGGAACTTCATCTTCAACTTTGTCCCAGGATCCATTTGTACCCCATTTGTGTAGATCTAATCAATACAAATATGAGCATAGCTCTGTTAATGGGGGTTTGCTTAATGAAAAATGAAAAAACCGAAAACCTGAACATGATGAGAGATTGTTTGTGTGCTTGCTTGCTCTGGGCAGAGGCAGTGCTGGTTGAGAGTGTGCTGGATGGCTACGGTGATGCTGTGTCGGAAGAGTATTATTTTACTTTCCTCTGGGATGCTGTGTTGCAGTGTGGAGCAGCAGATTTGAGGTCATGCTGTGGAACATCTTTCAGGGGGCGACGGGAGGCAGGGGTGGGGGTGGGAGTGGGGGGGGGGGCAGTGAGCCGATGATTCGAGAAGTCACTTGATGGGCTAGTGTCTCTCCTGGGGGAGCTGGATGAGGAGGTAGTTGGGGTTGATGGGGGCCAGAGCTAATCACAACCCCGGCCCGCTCCCTGGTCCCTGGCCCCTGGCTGGGGGACTGCTGCTGCTGCGGTAGCGTGGTGGTGTGGTGGTGTGGTAGTGTCCAGGAATCCCTGTGGAGCAGAACGGAGTCTGTGACACTGTAACCTCCAGGCTGGAGTAGGTTGCCTCTGACACCACTGGGCCCCCATGAGATGAGCCAGACAGCGCGAGAAAGTGTGTGTGTGTGTGTGTGTGTGTGTGTGTGTGTGTGTGTGTGTGTTCAGGTAATATGCTGTGCTGCAGCCGCAGTGGGTAATCTAAGCTGTGTTGGAGCCACAGCTGCCTCCCAACTCTCACTCTGTGGGCTGCTTGAATACTGTATGTTTACCCAGAGGGTAAAATGTAGTTTGCCAGGTAGTGAACTAAATAGTATTTGTTTTAGTACAGCAGTTGGAAATTATTTTATTTTATGATTTCTGTATTGTTAGAAACAGTGCATTGGGTTGGAAACAGTGAAATGGGCAATAGCTGAATTGGGTGTGAATGACCTTAATAAATGTATTAGACTTTTAATAATGATATCACTGTTTAGGGAACGCATCAAAACCTACCAAACCTACTACAGTTTGACACCGATTGATTCAATTTTTATTTCAAAATCAGAAAACCTTTACCGTCAAAGCTAATAGGAGTTAGTCCTTGCCGTAGACCCAGGTTCAGGCCTATGCTCACTTTAAAGATGGCATGTAAGCAGCAGAGACTGATCCTGGCACAGTTGAAAGCAACACCCTGCCTAAAGCACTTTTTGTGTTGCAATATTATTTTCAGCCAAAATGCAGACACCGCCAGTGGACATTTTCAATTTCGGGTGCATGGATTCCGCTCCCAATGGGTAATTGCATAAATAAATTCAAAGCAGGCGCACAGTTCCCCAACACATCCCTTTGCTCTGAGGCCTCTTTGAAGTTGCTGTAATGTGTGTTGAACATTGCAACACCCCCTTGCGGCCAATGGTACATAGTCCAGTCCAGGGCTGCAGTTGCCAAACCTCTCAATGTCTCTTTCTTTTTCTCTCCCCCCTTCTCTCTCTCTCTCTCTCTCTCTCTCTCTCTCTCTCTCTCTCTTTCTTTTCCTCACTTTCAGGTTGCAGGCCTTGAGGAAGGAGAAGTCCCGCGATGCGGCGCGTTCGCGGCGTGGGAAGGAGAACTTTGAGTTCTACGAGCTGGCCAAGATGCTGCCGCTGCCCGGCGCCATCACGAGCCAGCTGGACAAGGCCTCCATCATCCGCCTGACCATCAGCTACCTGAAGATGAGGGACTTCGCCAACCAGGGGGACCCGCCGTGGAACCTGCGCATCGAAGGCCCGCCGCCCAACACCTCAGTCAAAGGCAGGACCTCTGCAAGCATAAACACACACACTCACACACACATTACATGTACACACACACACACACACACACATTACATATTGTCACAGGTTTACTCAATACAGATCCAGGAAGTGATACCAGGCAAACGCACACACACACGCACACATACTCATTACATGTACGCACACACACACACACACACACACACACACTTATAACAGACAAAAATATTAGTCTCCCAGTTTAATATGTAGTCAAATACGCTAAAATGCTGAATTCTTAAAAAACATGTGTTATTGAATTCCTACAACATTTACATACACTTTAATGAGTCAGTGACTCACATGAACAAATGATGACTTTTGACATCTATTACATATAATAGATCCTAAAAAGGTCTATCAAGATGCCCAAAACCTCTATTTTTTATTTTGGCTCATTGCAGCCTGCACACACATACACACACATACACACACACACACACACACACACACACACACAGTCAGTATTTTCCAATTAGTGTGTGAACAGTTTCTCGCTAATGAGACAAGATGGTATAATGTGCATGGGAAGCCATCTTAACGCGGGAGATATTAATGACTTAAATAATGTCAAGTGTTTCTTTGCACGCTCCCGTGCCCTTTTCCCTGCTGCTGTTTTCACGAGAGCCCGCGGAACTTTGTTTTTTCCCTTCGCCTCATTCATCCTGTGTCAAGATTTGCTGATGCAGGATTATTATTCCGACATCTTTTGTCACAAATGAAATACACGGCCTGCCAGCGCGGCCGGCCGCAGCACAAACAACTTGAAACAAAATAGCATATGCAGGCTCTGTTTGATTCCTCCACCTTTTGAAATGAGATTGGAAAAAGAAAGAAACAGAGAGAGGAAGAAAGAGAAAAAAGAAAGAGAGAGAGAGAGAGAGAGAAAGCTGTGGGAAAATGAAAATATATAGTACAGTAGGCTTGTGTATCCTTCCCCACTATCCCAGAAGGCTCTCTCTTTTAAAGCTTTAGCTTTTTAATTAGCCAGGGCCAAGGGGGCAGTTTTATTCTTACTCTCTCTCACTCTCATCCCTCTACACCAGTGTGTGAGTGTCAACTTACAACACCAAAGCAGCCAGCCCTGGGCCCACTAGCGCTGTGAACCCGCTCCACTGTACTTAACACATCTTTTTGCTTTTTTTTTTTTTTTTTTTTTTGGAAGGGGGTTGGTGGTAGTGGATGAGGGTCATATGGCGTCTCTCATGACTCCTGTGTAAGGTTGAGTCTACACAGAGAGGAGTGTGTGAGGAGAGGGGAGGAGAGGGGAGGAGAGGGGGTGGTATTACTGGTGAGCGTTATCTTCCACACGCCCGTGTGCAGTGTTTGTTCTGGCGAGCTCACAACAGATGGCATCATTGTTGTCTTGCTTTGAAGAGAGGCATGCATTTTAATGAGCAAACTTATATACGGAATAATGCGCAAACACACACACACACACACAAAACACAAACACAAACACAAACATACACACCCCAGCAGCCACTGCCGTGTCTATTTGCCAGACTATTTCCTCCTGCACGATTAAGACCTGCACACTTTGCATTTCATCAAAGAAAGTAATATGGAGGCAGGCTTGGAAATAAAGTGTGCGGACTACATTTAGGTATTTTAATGAACACTCAGCAAGGTGAATTCTCTCCTCTTCCCTTAGGACAATGAGAACGGGCCCAGTGCCCCTATATCCTATTGACAGCCTCTACGCTTTCAATTGAATCACTAACTCACCACGTTTTATTTGCACTACATTTGGAACAGACCTTGTATCGATTCCCGTTTTGTTGCCTTGCGTCACTCCTAGCTAATGGATACACTGTCTAACCCCTCCCCCCACCACACACACACACACACACACACACACACCCTCCTCTTTTCCTTCTGTCCTCCTCTCTTCCCACATGGCTGTTCTATCTGCCCTCATCTTCTTAGAGAGGATGCCAAGTGTGAGGTGCGTAACGAGATCTGCTCCTTAACGGGGCTCTTTGCTGGGGTGTCGTCTCAAGGCCTGGCAGCTTGTAAAGCTACAGTGGGTTTGGTGTTGGTCGTTCAGACACACACACACACACACACACACATACACACACACACAGCACACCCAGTGTTAGCGTAGCGGCATATGCTAATGTGGGCATATGGCGTGTTATTGGATCAGGTGAAGGGAGTTTGTAGGGCAGGGTCCATTCCACCGGTGGATTGTTTGTGCACAATATTCAAGGTGAAGCTTGGGGAAGCGATACTCTTTCTGATTTATCAGAGTCTCCGTTCATTTGGTGGGCCAGTCCCTTAATCAATTTGCTTTCAGTTTTGCATTCACCCACACACACGCATGCACACACACACACACACACACACACACACACACACACACACACACATTTGTACAGCTCTTCAATAACATAAACACACACACACATACATACAAGCTTGTTGGCAAAGCTATGACTGTTAATATATGGGATTTAAAAAAAAATAAAAAATAAAAACAAAAAAAGAATGAAACAAAACAAAACGAGTTTACTCTCGGCAAGGCAAGCCTACTTAATAACTGATTGTAACCTTTTGGGAAATATCCGCCTTGCTGCAGCATTGTGCATCAGTTCTGTTTTAGGAATGGTTTTCTCCGAGACAACCTGTCATTGAATTCATTATTACATTATTTCCCCCCCTCCCATTATTATGGTAAACAAAAGGCAAGAGCTACTTGCCTCTTGCCATGATGGCTTTTTGGACTCACTAAACATCATTAAGATGAGGCCCCCTTTCTGCGGACTACAAAACATGATCGACACAGCAGAGAATGCAACTCCTTATCAGCACTAAAGGCCGCCAGGATTACTGGCACCCAAACTAAAAGAATTTGACCTCCACTTCACAAGTGCTCATTTATTATCATAACTTGTGCAAGCGAGCCTCTCTTTCTCTCTCTCTCTCTCACACACACACACAAACTCTCTCTCTCTCTCTCTCTCTCTCTCTCTCTCTCTCTCTCTCTCTCTCTCATCTCTCTCTCTTTCTCTCTCCTTCACTTCCCATTTTTTTTATATTTATTTATTTTATGTATTTTTAGCGGCCATTGACCTTTCCCGTAATTGACCCATCAACTAATTTTTTCCACCGTTTTTTTCCGAGCGTTTAAACTGAAATTTGCTAGTCTCTGTCAGAGGCGGTTCACATCTGCTGAAGGACACTGCACAAACAAGCGTGACCTTTTCTGTTGTTTGGAGGCTGGCGCGAGCCTCCTGACCCCCTCCACCACCTGTGCCTTCATTACGCATGCATGTGGAGCGCCGAGCAGTCACCAAAATGCCACACTTTATGAGCAACACGAAACCCAAGGCTTCCTCTGAGAGAGAGAGAGAGAGAGAGAGAGAGAGAGAGAGAGAGAGAAAGAGAGATAACAGGAACAAGACAGTACTGTACTCTCAGTGCTGAATCTGGCAATGAGAACTACTGTATCATGAATGTATCCCACATTCTCTTTACTAGGTTATTAGTAAACTAGTAGTAAATTAGATTACTACTAGTTTACTACTAGTTACTTCATAATCATAGTTTACTCTATTAAATATGACTTTATCTGTTTGTAATATGCTCATTGATGGAATAACAGCCGACTCATTTACAGA